>JAUEKT010003241.1:0-10511 GCA_031762655.1 Doris verrucosa
TGTCTCTGTCTCTGTCTCTCTGTCTCTGTCTCTCTCTCTCTCTCTCTCTCTCTCTCTCTCTCTCTCTCTCTCTCTCTGTGACTCTTTCTCTGTTTGTCTTTTTCTGTTTCTGTCTGTCTCTCCCTCTCTTGTCTCTTGCTCCTTCCTCACTTCTCCTTCGTCCCCTTCTCTGTCTCATTCTGTCTATCTGTCTCTCATATTCTTGTGTTTTCGTTTATTTTTGCTTTGCCCCTATCACGTTCATTGATGCACTTAACAACCTTCACACGGCTTATATATTTGTTTTGTCAATGTAATTAACAATCTTTAGAAAGGCTTGTCTACATGCACCTAAGAAACACTTTTTATATCTTACATACATAATTCCAAATGGATGGTTTATTGTTGTGTCGGTGGGCTATATTTCCTATTACAGTATCTAATTTTCTTTTTCACTATGAGACAGTATTGGGTAAATTTTGCGTAAACGACCAGATAACATACTTGTGTAATGTCTCTTGCTCATGTCCATGTGGTAACTGAAAATTGTGATGAGGGTTGATTTCAAATAAGTAAAGAGCCGGAGCCTATCCCAGTTTCCATAGCGTTAAACGGAACAGATAATACAAGATCATCCCCTGGACAGGACCCTATTCTATTGCAGGTTTTACTCCTCAGCCGTTGTTGGTCCTCATTTACACCTGAGTTGAGTGAAGTAATTGGAGTAAATTTTCTTGTTTAAGGAAAACATACAATGGTCGTAGATGGGGTTTAAACCCCTTACCTCTAACCAATCGGTCGCCGTGCCTCCTCAATAAACAACCTCTGGCTCATAGTCTCAGACCTGCACCTTCTCCGCTGAAACGAGGAATTCCGCCGATTTCACTCAATCGATTTATTTAATTTTTATATTGTTGTATAGGTTCTATCTGTAATCTACATGTTGTTTCCCCAGGAAAGGCTTAATATTGTATGTTACTCTCAATTAGCATTTTATGATATTAATAAATAGGAAAATGCGTTCGTGATACCACTTTTTTTAAAGTGGTCGCGCAAAGTTCCTCCTTTTATGTCACGGTTGAGGTGGATGTCTACATTTTGTTGTTGTTGTTGACAAGTCGTGTTCTCACTTTCTCATCCACCCCCCCACCCCGCCCAGAACCAAGCGCATGGTGGTGGACGTGATTGCCTGCCAGTCTGGTGAGAACCTGGTGGTGGTGCTGGACTCGCCTTGCAACCAGAACCAGGAGGAGATGCACCAGGCCATGGTCAAGAAGCGCGACCTCATTGACAAGAAGATGGCCACCCAGAACGATGGCAGGAAGCTGGTCCGCCACGCCTCCATCTTGGGCGACACCAGGTGGGTGTTAGAGGAAGGGGTAGGGTGGTTTGGAGTGTGTGGTTTCGGAATGGGGGACTCGTGGATGAATAAGGCCCGAGTGTACAAAATACAAACTCTCGGCTGCTCGGGCGGATTGGAGTGTTTTTTAATGGTTTTGTTTTTTGGGGTTTTTTTTTTATCCAAGGGTCCAGTGGGTGGGGAATGGTCTAGAATTTTTCCAAAGATAATACAGCGGAACCTCTCTAATCGGGAAATCTCGGTGGATTGTAAATCATTCCCGATTAGTTGGGTTTCCCAATTGCCCGGGGACCCTATGATTTTGACTTTTCCTCATCTTATTGAAGTATTTAAACCTCTCTAACAAACACAAGCACCCCCATTGTTGCACCAGCGTTAAAAACATGTTTTATAACTTTTTAGACGTTCATATTGCTGTATAAATTGAGATGCATTATGTTCCTGTAAGAATAGCAAAATTTATAATGCAATGACGTTCTTAGGAAATTTTATTTGAGAGTTATGATGATAAACTGGAAAATACAAAATAAATGGCTAAAGCAGAATTGAAAAAGTAATGTACTGGACCTACAAGATCGGGTTATTCATTGGATACTGGGAGACATGTAGATAAACCTGTGCATGGCGGGTTGTTAAAATTTTTAGGCGTGCCCACCCTGTGACAGCTGGTCAGGTAAGAATGAAGGTCTCTTGGATCCATACCAATTTTCAACTTTGCCGTAAGCACCGACCGTCTCCCGTGTCAACACCTCTGTCATTGTCGTATGGGCGAGGAGTACAGCCCCTTTTCCAGATTTCACACTTTTTACCTGTGGTCAGCGTGTTACACATCTACTAGTACAGTCGGCGTGATGCATGGGCGAGGAGTACAGCCCCCTTTCCAGATTTCACACCCTGTTCGAAAGGGATGACTGGTCCGTCGGGCCTATGGTCAGCATGTCTGACTATGGTCGGCGTGAAGTGATTATTAAGTCTCAACACATTAGAACGGCTTAACAAAGGCCTGCTAGATTGATTTTTACAGTGAGACTGAAATGGTATAGGGAATGAGTGGTGAAAGGGACAAAAATTGGGGAAAAAGCCGATGATAATTTAAATGATCTCACCAATTCTTTCCTGATTAGTCGGGGACCTTCCCGATTATAGAGGTAAAATAAAGAGAAAAAATTCTGTTCCCTTGGATTTCTTCCTGATTTGCCGGGTTTCCTGATTACCTGGGTTCCCGATTAGAGAGGTTCCACTGTAATTCAAGTTTGGTAAAGGGTCTGGAATCTGGGTAATTGCTCGTACAGGTGTGAAAAGAGTAGGCAAAGTGAAGTGCATAAGATGTAGCATTGCGAAAAGGAAAAAGAAAATGTGACAAGGCAAATTTTCATGATTTTAGTATACTTGAAAATCTCATACGAAATAGCGAAAAGTATCTTCAGTTATCAACATATGCTGAAATCTCAAGAACCTTTAAGATCTTAGTCATAGATGAGGAGATAATTATTATTCTACTCTTTGACCATTGTAATTCCTATGTATGTGGCTGTAGTGATTGGTGGATTGATCAGGTCAGTGTCTGGAAGGGATTTCAAAAGGTCTGCAATGCCAATGGGTCTCGAAAAATCTCAGAAATGTTTAGTCCTGTCTGGGCTGGGAACCCTGTTTGTACTTAGCTTGGTGTGAGGTGTAGAAAAGGTTTTGGATAAGAACATAGGGTTGTTGTTTTAGAGGGGTGAGTGATATTTGGGTGTTATATTTAGATTATTTTAGCTACTGGGCAGTTTTGTTGTGCTGTTGTCATATGTGGTTATTTTTTGGATGATTTGTTGAAACGTAGCATCGGTTGTTCTTTTGAAGGGATGGGGACAGACGGACATTTTGTTAGGAAGTTTTTATTTTTGGTTGTTGGTGGACAATTTTAATGTGATTGAATGAGTATTTGTGGGATGCTTTCTGTTGAACCATGACAGTGGCTGTTGTGTTGGAGGGGTTAGGACAGATGGCCATTCATGTTGGTGTTGAGTGCAACACATGAGAGCAACATGGGTTTTGTTTGTTCAATTGGAGTCCATCTAGATGGGTATTTCATGGATCTCAGGATGAAGTAAAAGGAAGCAGTTGGATGAGAAAAGTTAATTACTTTTTTTCATTTCTCTTGGTGGATGGTGAATTTACTTAATTTTTTTGTATTTGTTCCGACTCATGAATTTTGACATTTCACCAATTTCTTGTAATTTTTCTGAGACGACCGTAAATGGTTGACTGGATTGGCTTCAAATAGACTTAAAGCTTTCTTAATTCACAGGCAAACCCTTCTTGTTATTTTTATTCACACCTCGTTTGTAAATTACTGCAGGCAGCTTAAGGGGTCCATTTTCTCTTTCACGGATTAAACACAAGGTCAAGCCACTGCCCTGGCTGTACCAATAAAGTTCTGGACAATTATTTTTTCTCTTTTATTTCTCTCTTACATTTAATTTCGTCATAAGCTTGTTTCACAGGAGGATCATTTGGCATTCACAGCACGTGTGTCGTTGTGCCTGTACACTTTTTGCATGAGGGGGGAAAAAGATGGCCATTTTCTTGTTTTGACACCACCCTATGTAATTTTTTTACGATGGATCGTATAACGGTGTCCAATAATCTTTTTATGTTAAACACTTTATTAAGCATTGTATTAAAATTTTAAAATGATTTGACTATTTTCAGCAAAGGCATTCAGTTTTTTCAATCTCCTGAAAAGTTATATAAACGTTTACAAAAAGTATGCGGGCACAACAGTATACAAAATATCAATAACATTGGCTGTGAAGTAAGCGAATGTCATCAATGTCATGCTCTAAGCATACAACCACATTCTTTTCAGACTTTTCTTCTTGCCCCAATATAATCCATATTGTATTCCACAACCCTTTTTGTTTGGGGAGAGAATGCGTCCTATATTGATACCGTATAAATGTGTTGGAACACACACTGCACCTTTTGTAGTTATGAATACGGGTAGTTGGCTGTTCCAGATGGTAGATTTTCTTCTTTCTTTACTCTTTATTCAATCATTGTATAATTTTCTTTGTCTCCCTTTTTGTTTTTGTATTTTCATCACATACATACCTTCTAAAAAAACCTTTAGGTAGCAGCAAATGCATAAGGGGTTAAATAAAAAACAAACAAACAACAACCCACAAAACAAATTGATGCAATTTAAAGCATGACGCATATCGTGATGTGTTGAGCTGTTAAGCTAATTAGGTAACTCAAGTTGAGATTCATAAACTGATGTTTTCTTCATGTTTTCTTCTTCTTATCCTCCATCCCCGTTTCACAATTTTATGTATTACAGTATATTCTGGACTGTCACTGTAAGATCTGTTTGAGAATGACATTCATTGTGATCCTCTTGTTTGAAATACCGTAAATCCTCTCCTTTGTAAATGCTCTCCTTTTCCTAACTCCCTTGGATGTGTATGGCCTTCCCTAGACTTGCTTTGTGCTTTTGTGCGCATCGGTGTGAGCCCTAAGACTGAGAAGACGGTGTGATGTTCTGTTGTATTGCATCATAACTGTTGTGTCGTGTTACCTGATTGTATCACGTTACCTGATTCTGTTGTGCTACCTGACTGTAGGGTGTTACCACCAAGGCATTCATGACGGGCTATGTCTGTTCCTTCTTCATTTTCTCCATGTATACTGACAGACTCAGTTGGGCCTGAGTTATTACTGTGATTGCACATTTTAATACTGTCAAAAGTTTACTTTAATTTTACGATTTGAAGTTATAATTTGTGTGTTCTTTCAAGCTTCTGTGGTTTTTCGGCACTTGGTATTGGCTAGTAATTTATTGCACGATCATATAGTGCTAGAGAAGAATGAACGCAGGTGGCATACAACTTAGAAGGTGGGATGTGACATGCTTGATGACCTGATTGTCCTGTCAGTCTTTAATATGGATTTAGTTGATATTGACCTGAAAGTATATGTATAAGGTCTTTTATGCCTTGATAGAATGTCCTTATTGTTCCTGGCTCTTATTTGCGAATGTTCTGATTGGATGGGATATATTTAAAAGGAACAAAGAAACAAACTCATCGTTGATTTATGTGTGTATCTGTGTGGCTCCCTCCTTTAAAACGTCTGAGCAGGAATTCCCTTGAAAAATCCCAACAGGACCTTCCTTTTTCTGAACTCTTCTCTCCAGGGATGAGAAATTGTTCTATTTTGTTGTTTGGCTGCTGTCTTTCTGTTTCTGGCTATGTGGACAGAACATTTTGCCTTGAGATGTTGGTTTTGTTTGGAATTTTTGTTTGTTGCTGTTGTTAGAACTTTGTCCTATGAGTCATTAGTATTTTTTATGTGTTATTTTATTTTTGATATTGTAGAAAGCTTGCTCTATCTTTGAGTCGAATGATAGTTTCCACATTGTGTTTGTCATGCTTTGTTTATCGTACGAGGATTAGATCCCTCCCAGATGTCTTTAAGATTTAAGATTTTTTAAAAACATGTGTTGTTACATTTAAATGTTTGATGGGCATTTAAGACGATTAACTGTTTCTCATCAGTTTCTCCCCATTTTACATGGCTTTGTTCAGTATTGACCCAACAATTGGATTTATTTTACTTTTTTTTTAATGCCTACTTCCTTCATTTCAGTTTATCTCCGTTCTTTGACGTCATGTTCTCCCTTTTGTATGCTTTCCACTGCTCAACCATCAATTAAATACCTGACATGAGTGGCAAACACGCAAGATGTATTGATAAGTCCTTTGTCACTTTGTAAAACTGTGATGATGCCTTTGGCATTTGAAATGACGATGTCAAAATGTGGTTGTATGTTTGTCTCCCTTTCCTTCCTTCACATCCCCTCCCAGACTCCATCCAATCCAACCCGTTAGCATATCTGCTATTCTTGACTCAAAACATAGAATTTAGTTTGGGTTTGGGGGACTTTTCCTGTAAAAGTGTTTTTCCCTGTGAAAAGCATGAATTTGAGAATGGATTAGTGAAGCGTTTTACAGAGGGCCTCGCATTAGCTTACAATTTGTGTGCCTGAGTGTGTTGCTTTGTGGGTTTTTTTTTTTAGTTAAAAGTACATGTACTAAATTACTAAATGAAGAGGAATTGTATGTAGCAAAACTTATGTGAATAAGCTAATACAAGCTACTTGCATGGTTAAAGTGTGTGAACTGACTGAACATAAAACAACAGCTTAATGTGGAGCAGACTGTTAGTCTAAGGGCCAGCCATGGGTGCAAGAGTGCCGATTACAGTCGGCATGCTGGCCGATTGGATGTCCAGGAAAGCAGTCGCCGGCTTTTTGCGCTAACTGAAGCTGTCAAAATCGTTCAACACCGTGCAGCCTTTAAAATAATAATGTACAGGACTAAAGCGAAGCTTTTGAATAACGATGCCGCGACCGGGAAGTGATAGCTTTATTATTTAGTTTGAACCAGCAGTTAATAAGGAGAAAGAAAGGAGGCCTAGACAAAAACACTGCGTGTTTCAACAGCGATGTACGGACAAGCAATTTGACATAGTGATTGCCGGCTTTTTGAGATTAAGTAGCTGGTCATACGTAGACCTGCAGACTTTTTTAGATCCAGTTGCTTGCACTCATGGGGCCAGCAAACCTTTAGATCTCAAGAGGTGGTTATTCTTAAAATTAAAACAATACCTCATCTCACCCTTTGCATTATGGCGTAATTGATTTGATAGGGAGGCAGAACATTCAGTACCATACAGATACATATTTAATTTGAGAATAGGTTTTGGACATGCCTGGCTATTGAAAATGTGAAAATATCATTTTCCATCATAGACCATGTCGTACAACTTAATTATGGCATCATTTTAAAGTTTCTATCATGAATCATGTTGTTCATTTCATTGTGAACAACGGCTTATGATAGCTGACGATTAGGCTGTGTGATTTGTGTTGATTTCCCAGCTGCATTTCAATTGTAAGGCAGATTGAAAAGTAACCTGGGGAAGGAAAGTTTGGCTTTCGTACGCCTAGATCTAGGGTACTTAACAATCAGGTAAAATTTTGATGAAAGTGAAAGATGAAAGTCTTAGATTCTAAATCTAGACTGCTACTAGATTTAGATTTCTTAATCTGTAATAATTAAAATCAACTTTTCACCTTCAATAGCAAGGTAGTAATGTGGGGGATACGCCACCCCCTGATAAAAGATCAGAGGTCTAGAGCTATCTGACACCTCTGATAGTCCACTGTTCCCTTTCTTGTAAAGATGACCGGGATGAACCCTCATTGAATAGTACTGTGGGTTTTCCTGTCAGCAATCAGATTTCATTTCATGTTTTATGTTCTGCCCTAACTCTCAGACACTGTATTGGCTTTCGGTGTGTTGTACGTTGTTTGGAAATTTGTTCCCGCTTCCTGACTTTAGGTCAGGGGATCATCGCTGTTCATCAGGCGGCTGGGGGAGGGGGGGGGGATGCTAGTACTGCTGCTTCTTGCTTTTCCCTCTGTCCAGTCTTCTTGTCTTCATCGCTCATCATGGTGTTGTCCTTGGATTCACATTGACATGACCTCAAGGGGTTAATTTGAAAGCAGCAAGGCGTTCATCACCATCACCCATCACCATCCCCACCACCATCAGTGCAGGCATGCCCCTAACCATGTCCTTGCCACACTAATGTGACCCTGTTCTCTAGGCCAGAGTCGGAGCCCTGCCACTCCCAGTCCCACACCAGAGACCCCGTCCCTCCGTGCAGGAAAAGGCTGCATAAGAGGAACATGGAGAGAGCCGAGAAGTATAGCCGTCATGGCCTGGGCCCTTTACCCTTTGCCCTTTAACCTTTGCTTGATGACCAGTGTTTGTTTTCCTTCCCAGTGTACCGTTTTTGGCTTGGTTTCATTGCCTTGCGCGATTTTCATTTCGTACCGTTATGTTACTTCTCTTTGAGTTGAAGAAGCTTGAAGCCCATTAGTATGGGTTCATTATAAGCATACAGATACATGAGTATTTCATTTAATCTTCATTATCCTGTGTATCTCCAAATTCAGAAAGTTGAAATAGCATTTACATTATCAATCCGTGCGCAATGTGTGGATACATTTACTGTCACAAATATCTTCCCTCTTACTGATATTTTGAATCCGAATGATATTGCCTGCGATTTTCATTTTGATTTCCTGTCTTTTTTTCTTTTCTTTAAGAAAAATATTATTGTGGGTGAAAACTATTTATTGTTGCTATTGTCTGATTCAAAAATTGTATTCCTTTTATCGCTTTCTTGAAGCAAATTTTTTCCTTGTCTGACTTTTTTAAATTTTTAATCTTTAACTTCATTTTGACAAAATGAAAATTATTTTGTTTATGGGTATCACCCAGCAGCATTTGGGATTTTGCATGTGTAATACCCACGTACAAGGGTGCCCATCTATAACAGCAGATTATGTATGATGAAGTTTTACAGTGTAGCTTGTCATTCCAAATTTCACCATCTATAATCTCATGTATACCTATACCGTCCAAAGGTGGAATGCAGAAGCTCAGAATTTTGTTAAGATTGACATCCCTGAAGCAGGGGACAAACATTTTCACTGGATTGAGATATACATAAGCTTGTTTATTGAATTTATGCTCTATCTGGGGTTTTTTTCTGATTCTTTCAGCCTATTATGTTGAAATTCAAGGTTTGTTTGAGGCAAAACGAAAAACATTCTCTTTTAGCTTCCAAATCTTCATTTTGTTGTCTTTCTTCCTTGGTGCCAATTTTTTCTTTTATTATTTTTGCCTTGTTACAACTTTTTTTCCATCTCTCTTTTTTTGTTTGTACCCCTAAGACTTATGGTTTGTTAATGACGTGCTACCATATTTTTTCTCTCTATTTTTATTTGTCTTTCAAACTTGCAATTTGTTAATGGTATGCTACAGGTGGGTTTTACTCCTTCCCCACAACTCTTAAAATTAATTAGAATTCACCCCCAGGTGCTTGGCAGGCACTAATGGTATGCCTACTTTTTTCTTCACCTTCTATCCGATTCTCTTTTCTACTGGTCTAGCTTTTTATTTTACACCCATGGAGGGCCCCAAACGGCAGCGGTGATACTTTCCGTAGATTTAAGTTCCTTCTGCAATTTTCATGTCGACTTCTCAGTTTACGAACGGGTTCACTTAACATCCCTTTAAAAGCCTTACATTACAATTACCTCCTTCAATGGGCCACAACTAAGGAAAGGCCCATAGTCTAAGCCATTCTTACAGTCAATTTTTTGGCTTCTTGTCAACATCACTTTAATTGATAGTCAGTATTAATTCCTTTTATTTAACACTTAGTTTTAAGTCTCATGGTTTTACTGTTTCTTAACTCTCACATTATGCCTTGGGTTTCGATACGTTTATGACCTTGCTGGAAAAACGATTTCTTCCTATTTTAAAGTTTTGTCAGTATCATCATTCATGTCGTCAATGCGGTGTTATATGCAACTAAATAACCACACAAAAAAGTAGAATATTATCTGTCTGATTTTTTAATTTTTTAAAAATTATTATTGTTGCTGATGGGTCTACTTTTCCCCCATCCTTTGTTCCCATTCGCTTTATTTGGCTCTTGGTGCTTCCTCTTTAATTATCCTCACTCTACCAACCCCAACCTCACCAGAAAATAAAAAAACACGCATCCACACACATAAAAAACCACTAACAGAACAAACAACGCGAAACCAAATAACAAAATGTTATGAGAGTAAATTTAAGACAAGTCAAACGAACTCCATATTTTTCTTTTTGTCTATCATGGCAAAAATAACTTCCCAAACGTCATCAAACTTTCCGTTCTTCTCAGGTTGCCGATTGAGGTGATGAAGAAAAAAGTCAAGTCCAATTTGCACACGCTGGAACTGGCGGGAATGGTCAGCAAACAGGACAAGTACCAAGGCCTTCTCAACAGCATTGTCCAGGTCTGTGGTGTGTGTATGGGTGTGTGTGTTGGGGGGGGGGGGGATTGGCCACCACAGACTTACTGCCATCCCTTTTCTTATTGTGATGAAATTGCTTTAAATTTGGGCAAAAGTTTTGTCATTGGAGCAATATTCTGATCTTTACCCTGCAAAAGTGGTTGTCTGTTGTTTTTTTTTGTTTTTTTTAGAAATTAGACATATTATGCCTTTTATGTAGCTCTCTCTCTCTCTCTCTCTCTCTCTCTCTCTCTCTCTCTCTAT
>JAUEKT010003352.1:0-15959 GCA_031762655.1 Doris verrucosa
AGCATACTTTTCCTTTGAGTCATTGGACTTTCATTCTATGAGAATTCCTTTGGTTTGCTTTTTTTTTTCAGCAAGAATTATTCATTTCAGGTTGCACATCCAAGATTAATTTCTTCCTGTCTTTCCCAGATTCACACTTTTTACATGTACACCAATTGTTTCGCTCTTTCTTTTCATCAAGAACAAATTCATTTCAGGCAACAGTAAACTGCATGAGAGACAAATTTCTTCTCATCTATCCCAGATTCACCCTGGTTTTTAGTTTCTTATTTCAGAGGTAGCTGTGATAAATTATGTTGCAGAGATGACTTACCTGGGTTTTTTTTTTCTCTTTCTGTTTTTGATTTCTTAGGAGAAAATTGGGCGCCTACAGGCCTACTACACCAATGCAGTACGTGGTAATACTGGCTCAGTGGAGGAGATGAGCTCAGCCATCTGGGCCACCTTCCATCACTGCAGGAGTACGGACAAGTCGCCTCACCATGACCTCTGTCCGCGTGGCAAGGATTCCTGGTGTTTTTTCCAGAGAGCTGAGGCAAATCAGCAGGCACCGCCATCCCACAAAAAGCACCAGGGGACATACCTCAATTGCAACATCACACCGTATGTAGAGAAAGTCTACAAGAAGCTGACAGAGCCAGAGCTACTGCGGAAGTGCCTGCTGGGGAAAACCCAAAACGCCAACGAGAGTTTTCACTCCCAAATATGGCTCCGTTGCCCCAAACACATCTTCGTTTCTCGGCCACGGATTGAGGTGGCCGCTGCACTAGCAGTTGGCGAATGGAATGGAGGTTCAGTCGCCACTCGCTCCTTCATGTGGGGACTTCACTTGGAGGTGACGGCCAACAGCCTGACGCTGGGAAAGAGGCGGGACGCCATGCGACTCAAGCGTGCGAGGGATGCTGAGGACAGCGTAAAGCGCAGGAGGAGGGAAGTCAGGAAGGCAGCGGCTGCAAGGGAGCAGGAGGACAAAGAAAGAGAAGATGGAGGCCCTTCGTATGCAGCTGGTGCTTTCTAGATGATGGAACCTTTGGTGACGTACCAAATGGAAGTGCTCTTCCTTTTTTATATTTTTCTTTCGTAAGGGATTGAGAGGGGGGTAGGGACATGGTTTGGGGGATGAGTCAGCAATTAATTATTTTATACCATATGTCACCTTTTGATCTTAATAATGGCCTTTCTCTCCTTTATTCTTTCATTCTGAACCTCATTTAAGTATATCAGTTGTCAGGTATTGTTTTTCCTGTTATCGTAAAAAAAAAAATAATTCTCAATTTTTTTTACCCTTTTTTTTTGGGGGGGGGGTCGGCGGGATGTGAATTATAGTCCAATTTTGAAGTAAATTGATTAATTCCTTTTACATTCTAATTGTTGAATAGTTATGTTAACAATTAAAACCTTTTTAAACTAACTGTGGCTGTTAGAAAAAAAGTTATTTCTGTTTGCATTGTTTTTCGTCGTTTTTCTCAGTTCGCGTTTTTTTAAGGGGGTCATGTCCTTGTGTCACATATATCTCAGTAACTACTCATCTGATTGTACTCATATTTGGTGTGGACAAAGCTATTGAATGTACCTACAACCTCTAAGAAGCGTTTTTCTCTATCTTTGAATGGTAATCAGTTATGTTGATTTTAGTCTACCATATTCGTTAATTTGTCCTAAATTTTAGAAAATTAAGCGAACCTCATTTTTGAGACCCAATAAAAAAAAAATTTGAGGGTGGAGGGAAAAAAGCTTCTTAGAGGTTGTAGGGTGCATAGATAGGTTTGTTGTATTGAAAGGAGAGAGTCCTAGCTCATACACATTCCTCTCAATTTGTGACACAAGATGTATCCATTTCCGCCCCACAATATCCCGTTCCGCCAAAATGGATGAAAACTATCCATCCAAAACCAATTTTACACCTGAATTTTTATTTATCTTGATCCATATATTCATTTCATAGCATAACTTAAGAGTTAATGGCTAAAATAAGAATTTTTCAAAAATGTATGCCTAGTCTCCCTTAACACGTAGAATTGACACAACTGTTTCTCAAATCTTTACAAGATACTCGGCATCCATCATAATACAGTAAAAGATAAAGGTGGGTTAAGACAGTAAAGGTTGAAACAGCAGAGGCTGTAAATAATTACATCAACATGCTACATACACAAACAACCAAATGTGTGAGACTAATTTTATCACCAAGATCAAACAAATTGAAGATTATAATAATATCCTCTTGCCCAGTTTGGAGAAAATATCAAATGTGACAAATTCAACCACCAAGAATTTGTAAAATCAACACGCAATAACCTATTCTGAAGTTAGTGACCAGTATTGTGATAAAGACTATACTGAAAACTGAATAAATTTCAACACTCGAACAAAATGAACATGGAAAAATTCAAAATGGAAATATACATCAAATGGGGTTGATTAAGAATGAAACACAAATTAGTGAAAAACAATCTGAAAATTGTGAAATACTCATATATAGGTCTTCTCGTTTATGCAAAGCAATTGTTCTTAGACAAAGCAGTCCATAAGGAATAGGAATTGAGAAAAACTCTCACAGGAGAGACATTAGTTGTGTTGGTCTAAGAGCAGTCCTCCTCAGAAAAAATCTACGTATCAATTCAATAAATTTTCTCCGGAAAAAGACAATTTTCCAAAGAAACCAGTCCAAATAACAACACACCATGACTGGCTGACAACATCTAAAAAAGACAATAGTCATTCAACTGACAGGCTGAGTACGGAATTACATTCAATTATAATATTATCAAGTCTTACAAGTCTGCCCAAAGAAACTCCATAACAATAAATTAATCTCCCAAGAGGGTTCTTAAACCAACACAACACAGTATTTGTACAGTGAAAATCAACCTTCTTTTCATATGCAAGAAATGGACATAGAATTAATAATGCTAACATGCACTACCATGCAAAATCAGTTCATGGAATGAGACAAACAGATTGTGAACCTTTTTTCCTTCGTTTTAGTGAACTTTTAGTCAAAAAATAAAGTATCAGGAAATATATTTAAAATTCCTTAAAAGATTGATATAATTATTCTTTGATGAGGACATTTAAAATATCAATCTTCGAGTACCGGGCCAGCATTCATGTTTACAAACTAGCCTAATGCTGAGGTTGTGATACATTAATAAAGGGATCATTAAAAAAAACAAAAGGCTAGTGGCTGAGTCTGTAACTCTGCTTCTAATTCCATGAACCGAGCTAAGCAAACACACACACACATCTCACCTGAGGATGTATGTGAGTGAAGGCATGCTCAGAGCGAGACAGCAAGGAGGTAAAGGGACTAGACATGATGGTTCGACTCACAGGGGGAGTGCTTGGGGATGAGGACACCCCTCCTTGAGCAGATGAGTTGCTGGCTAAAGAGAGAGGGACAAGCATTTGTAAAGATATCAGAAGAATATAGAACACAATCTTTCGATTCAATAGCTCATGCTGCAGTCAAAAGTGTAAACAATAGAACTTCATTTATTTATTTTTTTAATGTTTTCAAACTGTGTCAATGAATCATTGTAACCTTGAGATCAAGTCTAAAAAAGGGCTTTTATAACTAACAAAAATAATTGATTTATACTTTTATTTGAATTAAATTACATTACATATCTTACAGACACATGTCAATAAGCCTGATCAAGTCTATCCCGTTGACATAATTCTAGGAAATATGAAGGGGCATACCTGATGCAGTTGTTACAACAACTCCAGCTTGACTACTTAAAGCTGACTGAACGTCTGATGTTTGCAAAATCGCAACCGGCCTTGCAAGATTGGGAGGGGGAGGTGGAGGTGGTGGTAACATTCCAGGGGAGAAGAACTGCGGCAATCTTGTAGGACTTCGCATCGGTGGTGAATTTTGCCCTGACTGATAACAATTAACATAAAAGTATTATCATTTCCTTTGAAAGCTGAGTGTAAACTGTTAAACAATTAATACAAAGTATTATCATTTCCCTTGAAAGCAGAGTGTAAACTGTCTAGCATCTCAAACTATCGCCTAAAAAAAAATGAGGCCACTTGTGAATAAATTTGCTTTGTAGAAGACTCTTCCATGTAATATCTATAAGTAAGACATTAAATTTTAGTATTTAAAAAGTGGATCAGGCCTTTTAACTGTAATTCATCCTATTTTCACAATGTCATACCTTGCAGCAAATGACTTTCTTATTTGTAGACAGAGTGGCAAGGAACCCTGTTATATTTTCCTAGTCAAGAAATGTCTCTATGTTACAAAGATTAAAAGCGAAAATATGAAGCTGAAGGGATTTTCCATACACAAAAAGTTAGACTTACATGGTTTTGAGAATTCTGTGCATCCTGACAAACCAGGGTAACAAAGTCGGAAAAGGTATCTTGCCCATGGGGACTTTCATACTTGATGGTATGTGCAGCCATTCCCATGGTTGGATTCATACCTGCAAAAGAAAAATAGTTCTGTGAGTCATGTTTGATCAAATAAGTAAACACTCAAATCTTTCCGGTAAGCCTCATTTGCAATAAAATAGTTTCTTTAAGCCTAAACAAGGGAGCAATGTCCACTATCTTGACTTTAACGAAGCTTTCCACTATTTGAATGAATACTCAGTTTTGAGAGTTATTAAGTGTGACAAATGTAACTCTCCTTATGACATCGCCAATTTTCCATTCTTCTTTGAAAATATGAAAACAAGCACAATAAATTTATTTCATTTGCATATATCCCTGGCATTATCAATAAGAACAAATCCAAAGTTTTCACAATCACATGTTACGAGTTAAATAATATCCCATCCTCATTTCCCACTGTTCGTCTCAATCACAAATTGAAAACTACAGCAGAGATGGGCACAAATCCCAGAAATAAATCCCGAGGATTCGGAGTGCTTACAAATAAATTACTCCACAAGGTATATTTTATAATGGGTTATTTGCTATTTTTATTATTTTTCTGAAGTTTCTTTCAGAATTTTGTCCTGAGAATTGAAAAAACCCTGAATTCAGGAAAAATCCTGAGAATGCCCATCTCTGCTACAGGTATGAAAAACTGCAGTGTGCAACAAAAACTCCTGTGAAATGTCCGGAGACAAGCAGAGTATTTTGGGGAGTTTTTAAGACCAGCAATTTGACAGATGTAAAAGAGGGTGTGATAAGAAGCAAGCGTGGGAGAGAGTCCTGGCCCAGTACCAACCTGGTCCAGGTGGTGTGTGTTGCTGCTGTGAGTGTGAGGGCCCTGCAGACATCATACCTGGAGTATGAGTGCTCATGGGCCGCGGCGGTGTCGGGATGTGTGATCTTGAGTGCTGGCCTCCAATGCTGCCCGAGGGGGACACGGGCGCGAACCCTGGCTCCTGCTTGGGCTTGATAGGCAGCATCATGTGAGGAGAATGCATCGAAGCAGTCACTCCTATGCAGAGATAAAATTGCGCGTTATGAGTCAAGCTTGATGACTGTGTTGGTTTAGCCATATTGACAAGATTTGGTGGCAAAACATGGTAAGAAATCTTGATATAATAAACATCATCTCCACTCACTTCCATTTAGCAGCAGTTTACAGAAAAGACTCTAGCAGAAATATGTAAATGCTATTTGTTGGGTTTTTTTAATTTCTTGACTTTTCAAGAATGATAAAGGCAGAGACACATTTACAAAATACTTTTTAAGGCGTATGACAGCAAAGGAAAGACTGAGAACAGGGAATCTTATCCTTTTCTCATGACTTAAAGTAACATATCATACATATGATGAAAAGAACAAAATAAAACCGTACCTGCTTCTAAATGTTCTCCTTGCCATGACGGATGTGCCCCTAGTCCTGAGGTTTTAGAATAATAAGTACTCAAGTTCTCATCACCCTCCACACTTTCAACATCATCTTCAACAGAAGACAATGAATTCATGTGGTTCCTCTTCAGCTTCTTATGAGGATTACCTGTATTTAGTATGAATCCAACAAAAAGAAAGAATACATGAAATCATGAAGAACACCAGAACTTTTCTCTTTTAAATATTTAAGATTCTATCGGTGGCCACCTTTGATATTCCATCCACTAAAATCCAAAATGTGACACACGGAAGACTAAAAAGAGATAACTATATGTGTAAACATTCACTCCCTCCTGATACGTCAATAAAGAGCCTACTTGAATAAATTGCTTTCACGTAAAAAAAAAGAAAGAAAATAAGAACAGCGTTCATTACAGGGACACTCAAAATGTACTAGTTAAGCTGACTTACTGGTTTTCATATGCTCTGATCCATTTATGTATCTGGTGCAATCATTTATACCACTTTCAACTAAAACATCATTAAAGCATACTATTAGGTAAATGTGGTCGAAGCTTTTCAGTGGTTTGATAAAGAAGGGATAATTCTAAATGTCCAGTCAGTAGAGAAAACAGCTTGTTTTCTTTTAAGGCAGGGGGAGGGAGGAGGTGTAACCAGACACCCGGTTTTTTTGTTGTTGTTGACTGTGCAGCATAATTAACTCAACGATCCCACATTAATTCAATTTTTTAACCTTTAATTTGCCTGCACAGCCAATTCAGAGAGCAGAACGGCATTCTTCAATGTATCAGTGAAACAAATTGCCATTTTAATTAAATTCACCAATGTTCAATGACAGTTGGCAATTTTGTAATTTGAAAAGTCTTTGCTGTGAAGAAACAGGGGGATTTGTAAACAAAAAACCATTTCCTGTGAGATTACAAAATTGAGAGCTTCTGTGGTCAATTACAAGATACTAGTTTGTTTATCAGTCTTTCTGTTACATTCATCAATACTCAATGGCTTAATATATAGAGTGTAAACATGAGTAATTTTTCTAAATCATTTACACACCCAAAACTCCATCAAATAGTCCGGTAACTAGGCGTAGACTAATCTAACCGTATTGAATAGCATTTATAAGATAACATGATACACAAGATCTTCAATTAAACAGTTGACTAACCAGTATGAAGGCAAATTTTCACCTCAACTTATTATTGAGCAGACAACATATAATTTGGTCAAAATATGAGCTTTCGCTTAATACAAGTCTCCTTTCCTCATAAATCAAAAGTACAAATGATATCCATGATTTGGAAAATGGTGGGTTTCAGAAAAAAGTTTACAAAGTTTCCCCTGGAAGCTCAAATCCTTCGACGTTCATATTTCATGTGAGGAAGATTATATGACTTTGATTATTTGGCCATAAATCTGTTACACACAACAGAGAAAGGAAAATAAAATCAAGACATTTAGTTCATTTACATGTGTTTGTGTGGTGTTCTGGTCTTGCATACATCAGAAATGAAGACCCACAAATAAAGGGAAATGACACATGTCTACATTTCTCACGATTGCAACATAAAACATCACACACAACCAAGAGAAACTCACCAAAAGTAATAATTAAATGACCCCTACCTCTGTAATGTGTAACAAATACATGGTAGAAAAATCTTATACTATACATTCTGTCTTCCTACTTTGAAACATAAGCAATGAAAGATTGAAGTTGCCTTCTTGTGGTTTTTTCTTAAACCCGCCATATGACTAAAAGCTGTTTATGAAGACATCAGTGTCTTGCTTTTGACATTGAACATAAGCAATAAAAAAGGAAAAGAAGATTTCTACCTGCAGGACTTAGGGTGGGCTGCCCATTGGTCATTGCCACAGGATGCATTGGCACCATGGTGGGGGGCCCTTGAGGATCTTGAGGACTTGTGTTGTAGTAACTAGGGGAGTCCATTCTTGTTTGGTGTAGGAATGGATGTGAGCCGTTGGGTGACATCATTATCGAGGCTAATGTGCAAAGACGGGAAATGAATTTGGAAAAGGATTCAGCAAATCATAAATCATAGAAGACCTTAGGTTTTCTGGATTATCTTAAATGTCAAGCCAACTTTATAATTTACTAGCATTTCTTTCCTTTCTGATGGCCAATTATGTAAGTTGTGTAATCTTTTGAATTCATCAGAAGATTATAATGTATTCTGGTAGAATGCAAAATTTCCAAATATCCCCTCTAACAAAGAAGAGTAAAAATTAAAACTCCATCTCTGTGGAAAGCAACACATTCGGTCTTGAGCAATAATGCAAGACTGCTCTTATGTTAAATAAACCAGATCTACTCTCAAATGTGCAACTATCATCTAAAAACCCAACTTGCCCTTCTAACAATATCTAGACTAGTCCTCAAAAAATGTAAGTGATAAATTTCCCTACACTCACGTCTTGTCACCCGTAATAACTCTGAGGCAGAGAAGACACCTGTTGCCATGATACTGTCATTGCCAGAGACACCCGAGTGAATGTTGCCAGGAACTAGAAGGATAAATGCAAACAAAGCAGCACAACAATCAGATATAACATCAATAAATTTTGAAACCGGCTAATCCAGAGTTGTGAGAATATTCAGAATGGGAAAAAAAATAATTTAACACACACCAAAAGACATCAAGCCATTTTACTTCCTACCAAACAAACAGTAATACAATGGAACCTTTCTAATCGGGAAACGCGGCAAATCAGAAAGAAATCCCAGGGAGCGGATTTTTTCTCTTTATTTTACCTCTGTAATCGGGAAAGCTCCCCGGCTAATCGGGAAAGAATTGGTGAGATCACTTTAATTATCATCGGCTTTTTTTTTTCAACTTTTGTCCCTTTCACCACTCATTCCCCATAAAAATTCGGTCTCACTTTCAAAAACCAATCTAGTAGGCCTTTGTTAAGCTGTTCTAATGCGTTTAGACATGATGATCATTTTACGCCGACCATAGCCAGACATGCTGACCATCATAAGGCCCGACGGACCAGTCATCCCTTTCACACAAGGCGTGAAATCTGGAAAGGGGGGTGTATTCTTTGCCCATACATCTCGCAGACTGTAGCCAGACACGCTAACCACAAGCCAAGGTGTGAAATCTGGAAAGGGGGCTGTACTCCTGGCCCATACGACAATGACCGAGGTGTTGACATGGGAGGCGACCAGTGCTTATGAGAATTGGTATGGATCTGAGAGTCTTTCGTTCGTACCTGACCAGCTGTCATTCACATGGTGATCAAGCCTAGGAATTTAACAACCCATCATGCATTGGGTGTTTATCTACCTGTCTCCCAATATCTAACGAATGACCTGATCTTGTAGGTCCTATCCATTACTTTTTCGACTCTGCTTTAGCCATTTACTTTGTATTTATCACTTTATCACCGTAACTCTTACATATAGTATTGTATGAACCCCATTGCATTATCAATTTTGCTCTGCTTATGGGAACATAATGTATCTCAATTCATAGAGCAATATGAATGTCTAAAAAAACTATAAAACATGTTTTTGCTGGTGCAACAATATCCTTCCATTGGTGATGCTGGGATTTGTTAGAGAGGTTGAAATGCTTCAAAAAGATGAGGAAAAGTAAAAATCATAGGGCCCCCGAGCAATCGGGAAACGCGGCTAATCGGGAAGGATTTACAATCCACCAAGACTTCCCGATTAGAGAGGTTCCACTGTATAAACAATTACTAATTGATTAGTGGCTAAAGATTTTCATATTCTAAAATTAATTCTTTTCATTATTAAAGAGATAATGCTGCCAAAGGAAAAGTTTTTAATTAATCATATTTTATCAATAAAGTTAGTTATTATAAAGTTGGCAGAGGGAATTCCAATCAGATGAAAAGGGAACCATAAAAAGGTTTTGAAGTCCCAGGCCATCAAAATGCATTAATTTCAATGACAGTGTGCCTGAAATAAAAAGTCATTGAAGTGAGAACTATTGCACTATGCATATATATATACGGTAATCAACAAATAAAAGAACCAAACTTTCAGGGCAAGTTACATAAATTTTAAGAAACGAATAGAAGAGACAAATGTCAACAAGTCTAAAGAATGTAAGTATTTAACAAGGCATATGGTAACAAATCACAGGCAATTACGCAAGAAAGCTGCACTTACTCTAAGCAGCATAAAAGCTTGAAAACTAATGACTAATGAAATGCTTGGAGAACAGCATGCGGATGAAAAACCATATTTGGTTTGACCAAGATCACAAAAGAATTGACTGTGTCAGTCGAAGCAAGTGGCAGATTTATTACAACGCAATTATTTTTAATGCGGAAAATACAGAGAAAACGAAACAATATCAGAAGTAACAGAGCATCACATCAGAGAGCACTGAAGGCACCCATCTTTAAAAGGGAACCAACCTTTCACATCTGGATCCCCATTCATGGAGAGATCAATGTAATCTTCTCTGATGTTCGGCACTGGAGAAAACAGAGAGAGGGAGAGAGAGATTTGACTGAAAGCTCTGGTTTCAGAATCTTTTTTGTATACACCCATGAAGCATTTCCATGCTAGCTACAACTTGAAAGCAATTCATCTTCATATATGAGGGCCTACTGAAAGATGAGGATTTTTAAAAAGGATAGAAAGTTGTTGGGTTTTTTTCTTTTTCTTTCTTGCAATCTCTCTCTCCTTCCTCTTTTCTTTATGGAACATCTAAAATCTATATCAAATTTAGTCCCATTAAGAAACTGAAGACTGAAAGTACATAGGGCCCCAAAGTAATCGTTCAAAGTATTCATACAATTCTGGCAGTCATAAGTAGTTATCTCAGGAGCTATAACTTAACAAAAACATCTAAAGTTTTCAACAAAATACATACTGCTAAAACATTACAACCTATTTAAGATAAAGGATCTGTTGTAAAAGTGTGGAGTACCCAAAGGACTAGACATATAATGCAGGCCATTTTAAAACCATAGAATGTCATGAAACTATTACAATGCCAATCACTTTGATCTTTTCGAAATGATGCCTCTGAGATTTGTAACCTTTTGTTGGCAAAAAAAAGAGAAAAAAAAAGAAGATAATAATTACAAGATTTGTAACATCCAAGTTAGTCTCTATTCAAGCCGCTTATAACTACAAATTAAATCTACGTAATCATTGGAAGTAGGTTTTTTCTTTATACATGTATTTATAATCAAATTTGAGAAAAAAACTTTATTATAATATAACTTATATCTATTGAAACTTTTCTGAATTAGTGTTAAATTTTTAAAATGTGCTTCACATTATAGCTTTTCCATCTTCCCATACCATGTGAAATGAATGAATGTAAGACATAGAAACACTAGCTGTGGATTGGAATAATATGACGATGAATAAAGATATCAGATTATAACCTTAAGAAAAATACATTGATTTAATTTGGGGTTGGTGTTAGGGAGAGGAAAGCAGATATCAACAAAGACAGACTGAGTTAAAGCTACTCACCATAACTGTGAATGAAATTTGCCAAATATAAATCCAACTCTCGTACTGAGACGCTTATATGATGTGGATTTACACAAAGATTAGGATGGAGACAGTCCGGGGATTTCTCTAGTCTTTCACCATCTGTTGATTCTAGCGGAATGGCCTTGAAGAGAATGACCATTACCAGGTCAAGTCGCCAAACTTTATCAGCCTGGCGGAGACAGTCAATGCGTCGCATTTTGCCTTTCTGATCAGGATTACTATTGCCAGAGAAAATAAAATAATTGGTTGCATTAGTGTTATAGTTTAGTAAGAACTACAGGCTGAAGGAAAAAAATCTGATCATTAATCTATATCAACCGTTTCAAATTCAATAAAGACACTCAATTGAAACAATATTTAAAAATATAACAGCAGCAACAATGCATGGATATCGTCAGCTTCATGAAGTTAAAAAGACAAAGTTATAAGACATAACCTCCTCAATTGGGACAAAACAAAAATTTAAGTAGCCTGCACATAAAAGAATCATTTTTTCCTCACAAAAAACTGGTTTGATTTTTTTATAATCAGAATACATAGAACAAGCCAATGCATTTGTTTGTGACGCATAATACAATACGTAGACGACACAACAAACGCATCACTTTTGAAGGGGCAATAACTCCATCACATCAAATTAGAGATAGCTGAATTTCCAACAACAATAAAGATGAATCATTAAAAATTCAAATGACACACAATGTGCCACATGTCATTCTTTTTTAGACTTAGTACCGTGAATTCTTAGGGCATCATAAAAGAGTGAAGTACAAAAATATAAAAAAAAACTATCAAAAGCTTCTAAACAAGCTTTACTATTTTTTAAAGTCAAGGAAAGTGAAATCATAAGATCGCTTGGAATCATTTTTGTTTTTGTATCATGTAACCTTTACCTCGACATCGACAATGTTACTTTTTCAAAATAGATCAACTAATCCTTGTCAATCAGATATTCCGTTCAATTGTGATCAATTCAGCATGCTATACTTTTATGTATGGTCCTTATAAGGGTAAATATAGCTAAAAGAAAGAGGTAACCTCATTCCAAAATCACACCCTTTCTAAAACGTACGTCCAAACAACCACCATTGGTATTTGCTGAGATAGTAAAAGCCCCCCCCCCCCCCCCTCCACCTCCAAAACCGGAGCTTATACCAGTTTCTCTAGGGTTAAGCGGAACAGATGATACAAGATCATCCCCTGGACAGAATGCTAGTCTATCACAGGTTTTAGGCCCCAGCCCTGGCTGATACTCATTTACACCTGACCGGAGTGAAGCAATTGGAGTAAATTTTCTTGCTCAAGGAAAATATACAATGGTCACGGATGGCATTCGAACCCCTTACCTCTTGATCAGCAGTCCGACTCCAGAACCAATCGGCCACCGTGCTCTTCCAGCCCTTGCTAGTACTCATTTTCACCTGAGTCGAGTGAAACAATTGGAGTAAATTTTCTTGCGCAAGGAAAATACATGATGGTCGTAAATGGGATTCGAACACTGTACCTCTTAGTCAGTAATCCGACGCCCTAACCACTCGGCCAACATGCCTCTGAGATTGTAAAAGGATTTGTTATATTTGAAATTTGCCTGGTAACTATTTGTAGCCATATCGGGGTCAAGTAAGAGGAAAGAACAAAATGATTAAACAGACAAAAATAATAGAGAAAAACATAAATGCACAAACCGTAATTCCCAACTATCTGCTATGGAAGGATGAAATGAATATTGATGCCCTAAATCAATATAAAAGCATCATAGAAACAAAAGCAAGGCGAAATCATTATAATAAATTTTTATACGATCTTTAAATGCAAAAGGAAACGTCATCCGTAACCTATGTCTCTACTAATGACCACTCCATGAAATGAAAGACCACAACCAACTAAACAAACTACATTTCCTTCATGATCTGCAATAAAATATTGTACCTTAATACACAAATGGGGCTCCGTTTTCTTGTAATACTCAATACAAAATCTTCACGACACTCCTGAGTGATATCTTTCCTTAATTTAGCCAGCAGTCTTGACGCCCACTTTTGTTTTACATCTGCCTTTTCATTCTGTGAACAGAAGATGAGATTTTCTTTAGGAACATTTATCATGTTAGTTTTGATAAGAGAATTGAATAGTTTATAACCACGAAACTAATTGGATACTGGCTGTCACCACAATGGTTTGTGAATATAATATCGTCGCCTGGAAATACTACTGCTGTAAGTCAAAATCGAGAAATAATGACTTGCGACAGTACTATTTCCATGTGGCGATATGTTTTTTAAATGTTTTTTAAAACCTTTAGATAAGCAGTTGAAACCTTAATATTAAGTCAAATGCAAAGATGTTAGATAGGCAAACAATCTTTGGAGGATATAATTTCTACAGCACGTTAATTTCAATTGTCCCAAAATCATTGTGGCCTAATCCTAATGTAGTCATGCATTGCAGTCTTGAGATTCCTATAAATATCACAACTATTATAATGAACGCATTCCCATTAGATGTTTTTGTCCTTTTTATTTCATTTAAAGTTTTATAACTGTTTTGCTTTTTATTTTCTTATCATGTTAAATGTGTTTTCTTCTTTTTCAATAAACCTTATTCTGAAACTGAAGATTCTGGGAACAACATGGTCATTTGATTTGATCCTGACTTAACAAATGTATACATGTTCTTCCACTATGTGATTCAACTTGTCTCCAGAAATAAAAGCTGTCAGACCAGATCACCAATGAACAGAGGGCAAAACATTTGCTTTATATTATATAAATGGTAATTGTCAAACTTTATCCCTTGTTCATCATTCCATTCCGGGCACTGAATTAGTGTAAATGGCATTAAAATTTAATAGTCTACTTGTGTTAGCATGTGTTATCAAAAACAAATTGGCGTGCTTGACGGTGCAAGAGTTAAAAATGGTAAACAAAAACAAAATGTATGTGTAACCCTTTCGAGTTCATATTTATTGTTAAATTACCTGCAACTCCTCTTTTACTCTCCTTTCCTCTTCCATGGTCATTCTCTTCTCATGTTTCTTGAAATATTTCCGCTTTGAAGCCTGCAAGTTGAACCAAGTGTAGGAGAAAGACTTGACATGAGGCAGAAGAGCCTCGATAAAAGGGTGGAATTCATCCTGAAATGCAAACAAACATTTATCACTTATCTTATGCTATAAATCAGGACACTTTCTGTGATACAAACTATACAATACAGAATTTTTTGTCCACAAATCCAGTGAGGCAAATGTGGTGCTTCATCAGTCATCTTTAACTAAACTATTTCAAATCATATCCAATATGGCTACTACTCTCTTCGTATTACATGCAAAAAATGCCAACCTGCCAACTGCCAGACGCTAACCAGGCCTGATTTGTCCATTAGACTATTATAATGGAGTTTGCTTACCAGGCGTGTAGGCAACTTCATGAAATTTATAGTTGTGTTATATATCAGCGACCACTCACCCCCTCACCTATCCCATAAATACCTAAGAGTTTAAAAATTCATTTGCTTTGACTCTTATTGCGCTTTAAACCCTCAAATACATGTGGGAGTTTTTTCTTCTCCAAAAAAACTTTCCTTCGCATTTAATTCTTGTCTGATCAAATTGTAGAGGAAAATAAAATTCCTTTCTTCCTGCATTACCCCCCACAAGCAACAAGTAACAGGTGATGATAGAAATTATACCATTTCAATTGAGTTTCAGTCTTTAGTACCCATCAAAGACAGTTTCAGTTGCCAACTCAAAGTACCAAACCCTCACTCTTCAAAGCCAAGAATTAAATGCAAAGGGAAGTGTGTTTTTTTGGAGAGGAAAAAAAAATGTAGAAGATGAGAATAGTATGTGTGTGGGTGAATGTGTCATTAATCTTGCTGTACCCTAGTGAAATTAAAACAAGATCCATCCAGGCTCTTGATTGTGGAGCCAACTGATCAAAATGTGTCCCAGTAGCCTACAAGGCGAACTATAGTTTTAAAGAGATGGCAATGTTACAGGCTACTGCCACCTGAATGTGTGCAAATAGGCAACATCACATTGTGAGGACAATACACAATCACTGTGACTGTGGGCGTAGGTCCTAAACATCAAGTCTAGTAGTTAAAATTGGAAAACTTTAGTTTAGAATCGTGTCATCTCCTATATAGGGGCTATCCCTTTCCCTATCCCTAAAACCAACACTATTATCCCTATCCCTGTCCCTTATGCTGGAATTATCCCACGACACGACGGCAATTTGCCGCCGTGCTCAAGAAATTTGCCGCCGTGCCCTTGATTTTTGGGCCTCGTCTGCGGCATTTCTTGCCGTGCCATCAAGTCAAAAGTGCCCCCTTGCTCTTAAACAAAAAGTTTATCTGTCTCTGCCTCTGTCTGTCTGTCTGTCTGTCTGTCTGTCTCTCTCTCTCTCACACACACACACACACACACAAACACACACCTGTGCATTCATTCAAGCACGAGCAAGAAGAGACTTACCAATGCATGCAGCCTACTTTACTTCTCTACAACTCTACATCTAACATTATTGTATGATGACCTACATCTACATGAGTATTGATTTTTTTTCCACAGTTACAGGTCACTCGCAGGTCACGAGGGCATAATAGTAATAATATTTTCACCGATACTACTGCCTAGATGGGTGGGAGGAAGGAAGAGAGAGAG
>JAUEKT010003464.1:0-10506 GCA_031762655.1 Doris verrucosa
CAATAAGTAGTGCCCCTTCCCCACCCCCCCCCCTCCCTATATGAATGGTTCAAAAGCTGATCGAACGAACCCCTACAATGGTCTTCAGCCCTTCCTTGCCCTCCACACGCCCCCACCCCCTTTTCCCTCCTCATACCCATGAATGATTATATGGTGCATGATTCAATTGTCTGGTTTGGTTACAACGTTGAAAACCTGTGAGGAAAATCAAATTGTCCAATTTTCCGGTTACAACGTTTAAAACCTGTGAGGAAATATTTAATTGTCTGGTTACAAAGTTTAAAACCTGTGAGGAAAATTCGATCGTCTTACAACGTTTAAAACCTATGAGGAAAATTCAATTGTCTGGTTACAACTTTTAAAACCTGGGAAGAAAATTCAATTGTCTGGTTACAACGTTTAAAACCTGTGAGGAAAATTCAATTGTTTGCTTACAACGTTTAGAACCTGTGAGGAAAATTCAATTGTCTGGTAACAACGTTTAAAACCTATGAGGAAAATTCAATTGTCTGGTTACAACGTTTAAAACCTGTGAGGAAAATTCAATTGTCTGGTTACAACGTTTAAAACCTGTGAGAAAAATAATGGACACCGCCTTAACTTGCTATGCATTTGAATTTCCGAAATCTTAAGCGTGAGTAACAGGTTCTTTATAGACATTCTTCATACGCCGACCTAGACATTTGACATAATTTTTTAATCAATTTGAGTCGCTTGCAGAATTCCTGGTGGCCTGGTTTCAGAGTCAATAGTGATGGCACCTGGATCTATTGATAATACACTTACTTATCGCCACACCGAGGTAAAAAGTAACAGTATGTTAGTAACTAGTGCGTGGAAATGTAGTCACGCGTCACGAGTGTGTATGCTTTAAAATAATAATAATAATAATAATAATAATAATAATAATAATAATAATAATAATAATAATAATAATTATAATAATAATAACAATAACAACAAAAAAATCACATTTTTACATCTCCTTATCCTGTACGTTACAACAAATCTCTACGCGCTTACAATACTTATAATTTAGGCCTACATGGTAATAACCACAGCCAAATGATAATAATATCAATGCAACCTGTCCCACAATGCACCCCCCCATCCCACTGACCTTGGCCTTGGGAATGTAGAGGGCCTGCTCCTCCGTCTCCAGCAGCTCCATGGGTTTGACCCCCCGCAGGTAGCCGATGCTCTCCTCCTCGTCTTCGGGGGCCGAGGCCACCAGAGGCACGGTGACCTTCTCAATGGTCTCCAGCTCCTCCCTCTCTCTGGTGGGCAGCTCCACGGTCAGCACCTCGCTCTCTTCCATCTGGCAACGACAACAAAGGGGGAGTAATACAAGGAAGGTTGGCACAGTGGTGACTGACAAATGAAATAATAGGCCTATATCCCTTTCACAATACGTAAATGATAGATAAAGTAACTGAATAGCTCGATAAGAATGAAGCCAAGAAAAACATGTATTGGAAGAGACCCAAAAAAAAATCTTGACACAAGTGAAGCTCGAACCCACGTCCTCTGCGCCGACACCGTCCGCAGAGCTTCCCACCTTGACTTTCATCTTCTCATTTCCTGGGCACTCCCTCCCGAATCCTTCCATGAAAGACCTCTCCTCAAGTAATCATCCACTTATCTTCGCCAGGTTGCTCGTGGTCTACCCCGGATCCTTCAGCTTCGTAGGTTCCACTGGGGTACCTCATCTGTCCTGTAGCAATGACTAATTATCTAAAATTAAATTTTGAATGCCTGACGTTCTTACGCACTGACACTCTAAATAAGAAGTTACAGCATACTTCAACACCCCATCTTTTAAAGCTCATCGAGATCACCCTTACCTCTGGTCTTTCTCGTTTGGGCGCGGGATGGTACTCCAGCCTCTCAATTTCTTCCACCTGCGGGGGCGGCAGTTCTTCAGGAGTGGGCGACTTCTGCTCTTCAAACTCCACGTGTTTGAGCTGCACTTGCCAGTGGGCCTCATCTTCCACCGCTTCTTTTTGCACCTCTCTACACCACGGGGAAATGGAAAGATGGAAAAGCTATGAAAGGTGCTGATTATCGATCACCAAAATTATTAAAATGATAAACGTAATCTTAGAGACACAAAAACAAAAGAAGATTACCCTAGACAATTTGACACCTCACTTTACATTTGTTCTATGGCTAAGGCTTCCCTTTTGAAGAAAATCGACTTTGAACGTATAAGTTATTTGATATCAAAGAGGACACAGAACAAATGTATATTGGTCTTTTCTCATTTTGAGGGAGATTTAGGTCACATACTTAAGACAGAGGAGGTATAGCAAGAATATTCAAAAGACCAATTTTTAGTGGTCTAGGCACATTTTTTTATTGGAAAACTGTACATAGAATAAGCGGGATAAGCTATGGCTCTTTGGGTTCGTCAAGGCCTAGAAAGAACTTAACTTTTTCTTTCCCATTACCTGTGCTTGGAGGCACGGTGGCTGAATGGTTAGAGCGCCAAACTGGTGACCGACAGGTACCGTCTGTCTCTCTCTATTTATGTCTCTCTCTCTGTTTGTCTCTATTTTCCTTGAGCAAGAAAATTTATTCCAATTGCTTCACTTGACTCAGGTGTAAATGAGTGCCAAGGGCTGCGATAGACTAGCGACCTGTCCAAGGGATGATCTTGTATCATCCGTTCTGTTTAACGCTACAGAAATCGGGACATGCTTCAGCTCTTTGGGTCTGTCAAGGCCTAACTAGAAGGGGACGTAACTTTTTCTTCCTTTTTCCCGTTACCTGTGTTTCAGTTGGGACTTCCAGTCGACCACCTCCTCCAGCTTGTCAGTGACCATGAGGCTGGCGGGCGCCTGTTCCGAGCCGTGTTCGTTGGTGGCGGTTACTGTGTAGGTCCCCGCGTCCTTGCTCTTAATATCCTTGATCTGCAGCACGTGTTCATTCGTGGCCTCGTCCACAAACACGTTGTTCTTGGCGCCTTGCTGCAGCTTCATCCATTTGCCCTTGGACCATTCCACGCTGGGCCGCGGCTCTCCATCAATCAGACAGCGGAACTCAGCCGTGTGGCCTGGGGAGGGAAGGTTGGGGAGAATTTTTGCTCATTACTATTATTAACACGATTCATACGCATTTTTCAAAATAAACATTAAGAACTTTTTCAGGACCTCCTTTGGTCCAAACAGAAACTCAAACCGGTTCCACTTTCAATGGATGCCGAAGGACAGGGACATTGGACCTTTGGCTTTGTCTACAGCCACATCGCAATAATTTTGATTTATCACCGAGTTATAGTCCTAGCAGTGGCATGTGCTCTTTGTGAATAAAGCAGGCTTGATTCTACTACTCTTATTTTTACTCCCCCCCCCCCTCTATGCTATACAGTTGTACTCTTGAATTTAAAACAAAGCTACCATTTTCCATTTAAAAGACACTTAGTCACGCTTGTTTAATTTATATTTCCATGCCTTTTGCAAGGCAAAAATGGCCAAATTTAAGAACTTTTAAGAACTTTGTGACTAATGTAAAATATTAAGAACACTTTTTTTACAAATTTCCGTTTGCCAACTACACCCCCATCACCGTTCCCTTATCATACCCAAATGCATTTTGATCTGCCAGTAGCTTATTTGAAAACCTTCATCTCTTCTCTCCCTTTCCCTCTCACCTTCCAAGATGGTACACTTCATGGGCACCTCCAAGAACTTTGGAGCTCTGCCGCGGACTTCCAGTTCCGCCTTTGTCTCCGCCTCGCCACAAGTGTTTCTGGCGATGGCCTTGATCTCACCGGCGTTTTCGGGAACGGCGTCCAGAAGGGTGAGGGAGTTTGTGCCATCCCTGGGAATGGTCTCCATGACAACAGCGTCACTGGGTTCAATTTCCTTCTGGTTGTGGTACCTGGAAAAGGAGACGCGTGGAAAAGGGAGATCTAGGTAAAACACTAAGCACCTTAGGTGAGTAGATTTAGTCAAAGAAATATTGAATATCTGTGATTTTTTTTTTGTTATACATTTGAAATTGTAAAAAACAAAAAAAAATGCAAACTCACTTAAGTTGTGTCTCTTGTTACGTGGTATTTTAGTACTAAGTTCATTAGAAATGTTGACCTATAACAAAAGGAAATGATGTATGTCTATAGTTCGCGTGTTGGAAATGCAAAACATTGCACAAAACCAAGAAGTAACTAAAGGTCAGTATCCTACATTCTTCATCTCTGCTATATGTAACAAGTAGACAGAAAAGGCATCTAATATTCCTGTTACGTAATAAAATCATTAGAAGATTAAAGCTATCTTCAATTACCTTTTACTGAAACTCGTCATTACATACAGAACTAAGCATCACACCCCTCCTTACCATTTGATTTCTGGTTTGGGTACGCCGGATGCCTTGCAGACAAATTTGGCCGGGCCATGTTCAGGCACCAGCGTGTCTTCCAACTGCTTCACAAAGGCAGGCTTCTTCGCGGCTGATAAGAAGAGAAACAGAAAGAAAATGTGTGATGAATGCTTCAGTTTATGATAAGGTAAACTGCAACCCCAACCCTGAATTGATAGTTTAATCCATGACCTATGCTCCACTGCAAAGAGCAACAGTGTGGATATTTTTTCTCTTTCTTTCTCTGTCAAAATTCAATTCTAATTTTCAGTGCAAAATTATTTTTTTTAGTTATTCAAGATAATCTTTCTCTCATCTCACCTGTCCTTAAATGTTTTTAATTCCTTTGGCATAAGATAAATTTAATTTCTTATGTGTCTCTTTAATATCTTTTTTCCCATTGTCTATGACGTCAGTCTTAGGTAAGTAAGTAAGATTTCAGTCTTAAATAAGTAAGATGTCAGTCTTAGGTAAGTAAGTAAGATTTAAGTCTTAAGTAAGTAAGATGTCAGCCTTAAATAAGTAAGATGTCAGTCTTAGGTAAGTAAGTAAAATGTCAGCCTTAGGTAAGAAAGATGTCAGTCTAAGTAAGTAAGTAAGATTTCAGTCTTAAATAAGTAAAATGTCAGTCTTAGGTAAGTAAGTAAGATTTAAGTCTTAAGTAAGTAAGATGTCAGCCTTAGGTAAGTAAGATGTCAGTCTTAGGTAAGTAAGTAAGATTTAAGTCTTAAGTAAGTAAGATGTCAGTCTTAGGTAAGTAAGATGTCAGTCTTAGGTAAGTAAGATGTCAGTCTTAGGTAAGTAAGATGTCAGTCTTAGGTAAGTAAGTAAGATGTCAGTCTTAGGTAAATAGGTAAATAAGACTAATGCTGAGCTTACGCGTGATTTTAAGTCTGGCGTTGCAGGACACTTGGCCAGCTGGGTTCTTGGCTCTGGCCGTGATCACACTTGCGTCTTCCTTGGTGACCTTCTTCAAGGTCAAAGTATATGTCTGGTCTTCTACCTCAATCACCACGTCTTCAGAAGCAGAGAGCTCGTCATCTCCCTTCACCCTGTAAGACAAACACAATGAATAAAACAACACGGTAAATGGTAGTTAACTGTTGCACTTCAGCATATAACCTCATCCAATGGCTAGGTTGTATCTTTTGAAGTGATTTCCCTTACTTTCCATTTCTCCTCTGCTTGTAGTCTAAACTTCCGACCAAGCATTTCATTACAACTATAACAGTAAATATCCTTTTAAAGAATCAAAAGTACGAAGATTACATCTCAAACTAAGCTGAATGAGTGAACTTTATGGAGGCGCCATGTATATTTGGATTGACCGCATAACAACACGAGAAAATGCTTTTACTGCAGTTTAGCAAAGAAGGATCAAAAAGACGTGTTTGTACCATGTAATGTGAGGTTTGGGTTTGCCCCTCACTTCAACTGAAAACACTGCTGGATTCATTTCAATGGTCTCCACTGTGTCCAGTTTCCTGATGAACTTTGGAGGCTCTTTCTTCTCTGTAAGGAAAAAAGTGAATGGACGAAAAGCATTAGGTGAGGACAAATATTTAAAGTGCATTCTTTAAGGCCAAGAAATGTACAAATAGTTTCCTTATTATAATAAGCAGGTTATGTCATACAATTGACCTAAAACAAAGAGATTTGGAAGAAGTATTAGGCCCTTCTTAATCTTATTTTTCTTCTTTCCCACCTCCTCCTCTTCATTTTTGTCTTCTTCTTCTTCCTCCTATTTCTTTGTCATTTCTACTTCTCATTATCCTTCCTTTCATTCTTCTTCTTTCTTATTCTTCACAGCTGAAATTTGTTTTTATATCAATTCCTTGAAGACTTTATAATGACAGGCAGCCTCATACACATGAGACCATTTTTCGAATAACAGCTACCTAATTCTTGTTTATATTTACAAGAAAATTACGCGAGAGCTTGAAAATTCCCAAGTGAACCACTGACCTTCGACCAGAAGTTTGGCTTCAGTTTCTGCCTCTCCGGCTTTGTTTTCAGCGACTGCTTTGACCACTCCAGAATCTTCCAGCTGGGTCGGCTCAATGCTGAGGCTGTGGGAGACGTCAGAGAATCCTGGCCGTTGGTCCAAGTGGAACCGCAGGCCTGACTCGATGGGCTGGTCGTTGAGGAACCTAAACAAAGATAACATCATACGTAATAACATAATAAATAGCAAATAGTAAATGTCAGGAGTTGTAAAAACAAAAACTAAAAGAGAGATCATCTTCTTGAGAGAACTTAATTTTGTTCTTTTTAATATTCCTCTATAAAATTCCCATCAGCCATTTTAGTCTCAGGGTGAGTTGAAGTGGACAACAAGAAGAATGATGTCTGAGTGCAAGAACCAGATATTTACATTTTAGCAGTTTTGAGAAAATGAAGTTGAATTCTTTCTTTAATTCTTTCAGTCCTTGAATGTCATTTGAGAAAAGTATAATATCTCTAAAACAAAAACAGCTACAGACTTGAAATTTACGTCACATTGAGCTGAGCGGGTATCTGATTTTTGCACTAATCCGGTTCTTGCACTCAGCCATTGAGAGAATAAATGTGAAAGATGGAAACCAATGAGCAATACCTGCTATTCGCTGACTTTCAAGTGTTAAAAAAAGGTCTCCCAAAAGTTGATGCGTATCTTAAATTTACCATGTTAAACCTTCCTGATTATTTGAGGGGGGAAAAAAAAGACGATACATTTTTTTTAGTGGAACGTTAGAGAATGAATGAGGAAAGACAGAACATTAAACTGAAGTGTTTGTGGACACATTGAAAGGAAACAAGACATCATAAAGAAAAAATTGGTTCAAAATAAAGAAAAACAAATAAACAAAAAAATTAATAAACAACTGAATAAATAAATAAAAAAACAAACAAACAAACACAAGCAAAGAAGGAACTTATTAAAGATGCCAAATTGCCAAAGAAAACCAACGGCTTACCATGTGACTTTGGGTTTGGGTAGTCCAGAAACGGCACACTCAAATTTGACTGGGCGGCCTTCTCTGCAGTCACGGTTGCCCAGGGGTCGTGTGAAGACAGGCGCATCGGCTTTGCCTGTGAGGGGAATGACACAACATCAAAAGTCAGAAAAAATGAAACTATTGTGAGAAAGAAACAATTTCATTCATTTATGTTACTTCCTAGACAGTCTAGACATGGGCGTGAATCAATTTATCAACTTCATATTCATCATGATCTTCATTATCATAACAATAATAATAATAATAAAAATAAAATAATGTACATCTAACTTGCACGCATTCTCCCCCTCTAAAAGGAGGCTATGTGTGCATAAATCATCTTCCTTTCCCTATTACACTCTCTTTCGTCCTCCGTCTCAAGTCTTCACTCTCATTATTGCAAATATTATCATCTTATAATTCTTCACGAATAAATCAATTCAATTCTTAAAAATCACTTATCTAGCAACAGAGGAGTAAAGGCTGTACATCAACTCTAAATTAATTTCTAAGGAAACAGATTATTTGTAATAAAAAACGAGTTATGTATGATCTGAGTAAACACATTAAATCAAAACACAAATAAACAGTTATTACATTACCTTCAACAGTGATTTTAGCGATGCATTCAGCCGAACCGGCTGAGTTTGTGGCCACACACTTGTAGGTGCCTTCCTGGTCCATGCGGACAGACGACAGCCTCAGTTTGACATTCTCGTCATCGTATTTGAGCACAAGGTTGGGCGTTTTCGGAAGCTCCTTGTCGTCTCTGGCAAAATCAATGAATTGAAAGGTGTCAGTCTAAGCAAATTCTGTTGGCGTAACGATCAAAACAAATCATGGCTTGGAAGCCTCCTGATCATATCAAACCAGACTGTTAATTTGTGTGAGAGGCCTTCAAATCATTTTAATCAATTTCTTTTTGTTTTCAGTAACTACTTTCTCTGCACAGATTAGGGTTTTTTTTCTGATGAGAAGTTAAAAAACCTTTTTTAACAATAAAAAAAATTACTGTTGGTCTTTTAGTTTAAAACTCATGGTTACTATGCTTTGTTTCTTTAAAATTTAATGACGTGAAAATTTCCATTCATGTCTGAATGAATTAAAAAGAAACGGCATGACGCAACAAAGATCAAAAGTGAAAGAACAGAACAAGGAAAAAGAGTAATGTAGGTTTGCCCACTTTATGGAGACACACATACATTGCAAAAACAAAATAAAGTACTATAAACGACATCTTTTACTGGTTGGCAGAAAGACATATTATGATGTATTCCAATAATGCTGAGAAAAATAGTCTGAACATACCTGTACCATGTGACTTCTGGTCGAGGTAAGCCAGTGACACGGCTGAGCAATTCCAGAGAATTCTTCTCCATGACGACCTGAAATGAATGAGATTTCAACTGTTTAATTCAATCACAAAGATTCAGCATATTATGAACAAAAAAATTAAGATAGCGTCACATGACATAAAATCAAATTCAACAAATCAGTTTTATTCAAATAATAAAAGCAAAAAGCATTTTTTGTATGGTGAAGTATAACATAAACAAGCACAGGAACAAGTGTGACATCCTTCTGAAGCCGCTTGTGTAGTGAAATAGGTAAATGATAGACAAAGTAATTGAATAGCTCCATAAGAACATGGACATGAAAGATACAAAGGAATAGACAGAACAAAATCTTGACACAAAACGGGCTGAAACCCTCGACCTTTGCGTTTGTCTATTATATCAATCTTGTGTAGTGAAAACAACCTCCTCAAGTCATTAAGTGGTCTAAATAATAACCTAAATAAAAACAAAATATTCAAAAAACTTCAACAGAAGGAGAGGGAGAATGTGACTGATTTAGACTCACCGTGTCCTCAAACTTCTCAATAAACTCGGGAGCCCTCGTCTCTTCCATGGTTCTCAGCACCAGTGGTGATTCTGACAGTCTTTCATCTCTGGGAATGGCTGTTATGGGGGTGGAAAGGGATTAATCAGTAATCATGATATAACAAAAAAGCCTCTCTAATAATATCTTTAACTTCAGAATATGACGAAATATAATTAATTACTCAATTATTCAAATTATTTTTCGTGATTTTGGCACCCAAAAAAATGTAAGGCGTGAACACATTTACTCAACTGCCGTAGTTCTTAACAAGTACATTACAGCTGTTAAGAAAATAGTAAAAATGTCTTTTAAGGACAGGAAGGGATATTTTTTTAAAGATTTATTAATATTGAGTGTCGTACAATAAAAAATGATATATATATATTAATATTAGCGAGGGAGACAGAGGGACAGACGATAGATTCACAGACAGGGCAAGAGACAGAGAGAGACAAGGAGAGAGCAAAACAGAGCCAGATGGAGAAACAGAGACACAAATAGAAACGTAGAGATAAAAGAATACGGTGGCAAACACATGTAGAAGTTTAGACTCTTCACCACTCTTTACTGTACTCTTATCTCAATTGATTCATCCTTTAATCATCATGGGATGGCCTCAACTCTCACCATTGACAATGAGTGGAATGTTGCAGGAGGCTTTGCCTTCCGTGTTCACAGCAACACACGTGTAAACGCCAGCATCTACGGTGTCGGTGTCCTTGATTTCAAAGCAGTGCGTGTCCTCGTAACTCTCCAGGTGGTAGACTTCTTCGTTGTCCAGAACTTCATTCTCCTTTGTCCAAGACACTGCGAATGACAAGAGTAATTGTGAACGATCCTTTTTTAAATAAAAAAGATCATATACATTCTAAGCCTCATTCTTACAAATTCAAAAAGAACACAAAGACAAAATCTCTTGCAAAATGTAGAAACCAGAATTCTTTTACACCTTCAGTACAAAGTAAAGTAAAGTTCCTTCTAAGCCTTGACAGACCCATAGAGCCAGAGCTTATCCCGGTTTCGGTACCTTTAAGCGGAACAGATGATACAAGATCATCCCCTGGACAGGACGCTAGTCTATCACAGGCTTTACTTTCCAGCCCTTGTTGGTACTCATTTACACCTGAGTCGAGTGAAGCAATTGGAGTACATTTTCTTGCTCAAGGAAAATACACAATGCCTGCAGCGGGATTCGAACCCGGTACCTCTCTGTCACCAGTCTGATGCTCTAACCACTGAGCCACCATGCCTCCATTTCAGTACAAAGGCTTATTACAAAAAC
>JAUEKT010003575.1:0-10500 GCA_031762655.1 Doris verrucosa
TTAATATAGAAGCCACGTGACTCGTCATAGTTTCGTATTTTTACTCTGTTAGAGAGTTCTAGCTCTAAATATAACCTTTACTAGCCTGTTGTGGTGTGTACGAGATATCTCGTGCTTGGACCCTGAGGCGAGGCGGCTGTGTACAAGTTATCTCGTGCGCGGACGGTCAAGTAGGTCAAGCGTGTGCGAGTATACTCGTGCACGGGGTAGAATGAGTTAATCCACCTTGCAGAGCTTATTGAAGTGGCGGTGGGAACGACAACTCTTGTGTAGATCATGCTATTCCATTGGTATATGAGGAAGGATCTGTTGGCCCAGAGGCAGAGACAGACGGGTCTAGAGATAGGCAGAGAGACACACACACACAGACAGACAGACAGAGACACAGACAGACAGACAGAGACACAGACAGACGGACAGATGGATAGAAATAGACCAACAAGAAAGTGTGTGTGTGTGTGTCTGTGTGTATGTGTGACAGACATAATTAGAAAGTAATAAGGTACACTGGTACAGAAAGTATAATCATATTGATGTGACTATTTACATGCCAGTCGGTCTGAATACATTACTTAAATAAAACAAAATTAAAAGAACACAGTGATGAAAATGAATGGCTAAAAGGGTTTGTTTGTTTCTTGCGGAGAAGATTTGAGGAATAAAGGCAAGGAGAGAACATCAAAGGCATAACTTGTGCTCAGTTGAGTTGCACACACAAAGCACCCACTCACACTCTGACTGCAGAACACATGGTAAAATTGTTTGAAAGTTTTACGGCATTTGTGGCGTTGAGCGTTGTTGATGATGATGCTACCTTTGTTTGCACATCATTCGTGTCGGTGTGAGTGTTGGAGTCCTCTTATTTCTAGTGTTAGAACTGTGAAAGCCTGAGTTTTTCTAGTGGATCGGTGCGTTTGGTTTATCCGGTGTGTTTTTTTATATGCAAACTCACCATACTACAGCTTTCCACACTTGATTTCTTTACTGTGCGTGGTCTTATTGAAGAGAGTGTGGTGAAGAGGGAATATCTCTTTCACTGCGATCTACTCACTCCCCTATCTTGCTCATGCTGCTCTGTACATTACCAGTCTATGTCACAACAACAAACGAAAGAAGGAAACTGATAATTTTACATTCATTGTCTTTATTTTGTAGGATTTCCAAGACTGTCTATGACGAGGTGAATTGAAAATGCCTTCTAAGTCAAAAGGATTTTAATTTATGTCTTATCAGGCTTTGCCATCTAGTCATAATTAATTAGCATTGATATTGTCTGTATGGTAAGGCTTTTCATTGATTTTGTCTGCTGTTGTCCTGCAAAGAGACTCGCTTCTTGTGTTGTCAACTCGAAAAATGTCTTGTCCTGAAAATGTTTACGTAACAATTTTAAAGCTAAGCCATTGATGAACCAGAGTCCTTATTTACGGCCATTTCTGTGTGTCCTAGGCTCTTGCTGGTGAGGCACAGACAGGAAAGTCTTGTTCTTACAGCTTGCCATTGAAGTGGACGGTGATGGAGAAATTTGGTTGTGTCATTTGCACCACAGAAAGTGCTTTTTGAGCTTGTCTTTCAAACACCTCAAAGAGGGCTTGCGAAGTCTTACAGGGCTGACGCTGTAGTAAGAAACAGGGAATAGGATTTTTTATAAGACATTTTGATGAAAGGGCTTTGTTTTGTGTATTTCACTTACTTGACTTAGTGGCTTACTGTGACCCAGTCATTAGTTTAGTCTGCCTCAGCAACATTCTTGAGATTTTTGTGCATCAAAATTCCCCCTATGTTCTCTGTTCTTGGCAGGGTTTCAAGTCTTCTTTTGAGGAAGTTAGTGAAGTTAGCTTAAGTCCTTGTTGAGTAGTAGTCATGGGCTTCCCCTAAAGTTTTCATCAGGCTTTGTGAAGCATAGTTTCATGGCTTTATTATTGGCTGGAATCGCACCATTTCTTCTGTCGGCTTTCTTTAAAAACACTTGATTTCATTGATACTGTGCTCGCACCGTATAATACATGTAATATCAATATGTGTTTGATCATTGCCAGTTGTTGTTTGTCTGCGATTGTATTCCGCATCTACTCGTATGCGTACATCAGTTTGGGCTTTGCAACGTTGCTCGAACCCCTCTCTTAGGAACTTGTATGAGGGTTAGGATTTTTAGGTTCAGGTGGTTAGAGGTTAATGAAGTCAGTGGATTAATGGTTGTCATCATAACCGGTCTAGGCACTACTTATTGCCTACTGACCCAGGCTGAAGTCCATCCTCAACATGGGCCTTTTCCTGTCAATTGTGGATTGAAGTCAAATTTACCTGTGCTGTGAATTTACGATTCATGGGCGTTATTTTCTGACTTATAAACTCGTCCCTCATTCTTGCAGATTCTGGAATTGTCACCTATCAGCCGGAGAAGGAAAAAAGGCTTATCAACTTTTCTAAATATATATGATCCAATTTGAAATCTGTTTCGCTTTGCGCTTGGGTTTTTATAACAGTTTATCATGGTTACCAATAGATGCAATCAGTTGCTCCAAGAGGAATGTTTGAGAAAAGCAAAAAAGCACAACAGCAAAATCATCAAAAAGTGCAAGGGGATGATTTACGTATTTATTTGGTCTGCTTTTCCTTGTGATTCTTCTCTCTGTTTTAAACTTTTTAAAAACAGCAGATAGGCCTACTTTCTTTGTGGAACCACTTTCCACCTTGTTCCTGATGACCCCCCCAGTTACCAGGAATATTTTGTGCTTTGTGCCAAACTTTCGCTTTGTCTTTTTTACTGAGCCATGAAAAGTTGCCACTAGTTACATTGACAACTTTTCTGGTGTGATAACGCTTACATTTGCAAGGAGAAAGAAACCATGAACTGCTGTTGATAAATTGCTATAAATATCAGTGTTGAACTACAAAATTTAAAACAAACCATATCAGATTGGAAAAAAAAAGAGCATTTGACCGATTTCACACCCATTAACTGATTCAAGTGGTACAAATTTTAGCTCCTAATATTTCAGTTAATTAAAAAGAAAAATTGTAAGAAGAAAAGCCCTTGACAAAGAGATAAAGATAATGAAACAAAAGAACCCACAAAATCTATATATAGATTTTCCAAAAAACTTAGTGCCTTCTTTCACTTTAATTGAACAATCTCTGATACAGGCTTTTTTTCCATCTGGTTGTAAGCAAAATTATACTTGGATTAATTTTTATCACATTAAGATAGTGGGGAAAGTTTTAGAGATAATATAACATTTTGATAATCTTATCTTTATCTATGCCCTTGTGCGCAATCACTCACGACAGGTATTGGTAAATACAATTCTCATGTTTTACTATCTGTTTGTGATTCAAAAGCAATCCGGTCAATTTCTATGCACCACATGTATTTTCATGCTGTCAAATTCCCTATTTCATGTTATACATCACTTATCCTTTGATATGAAATTGCCGTTTGTGATGTAGGAAAGTGGGGGAAAATTAATGATAATAGGATGACACCAAAAAGGGTAATGCCTGAAAATTGAGAATAAATTTTAAAGCTCAGTACATGTAATTGAAGTGAAGGGAGCCAATGCTTCATCTATGGTCAAAATCACTCAGGAAATGACCAATTTCTAGCTTAATTGTGCGAGACAAGGTGCAAAATGTAAGGAACCACATTAAAGTGAGATTTTACCCTAACATTTTGCTCTGCAGAGACTCATTATTCAAAGTTGCTAAGTCCCGTTGTTGCTTGCAAAACTGGCTGTTCTGTTATGCATTCATTCACATCATTTCTACATACCGGTAATTTATCTTGAGTTTTCGAATACGGACTTTCAACTCTCTTTTTGGTTATATAGCTTAATAGTAATAGTTGAATTTTACAAAGTTGTTGCTTTCACCTGTGTGGGAGGTTGAGAAGCGTTTCTGGTGGTAGGTTATTTTCATACATCTTACTTTCTTATCCTTCTGCCAAATGATTTTCTCCCCACTTATGGTTTCCTCATTCTTACTTACCTTTATATGACCGCAATAGTTAATCGGACAAATTTCAAATAATTTTTTATAAAGCTTTACTTGTCCAATTTTAGCCTCGATGTGAAACGTATTATGTTTTTTTCTCTCTTTACTGATAATTCTATTTTCAATCACATTTCACACAACTTTCTGGCCATAATAAATGTCGATGACTGTGTCAAATGTTTGTTCTTTTACTTATTTTGTCAGTTACAGGGATTTTAGAGAGAGTGCCTTTTTTTTTTTAATCAAGTCAGCCTTTGTATGTCTATCTACTATAAAAACCATGTCACTTTCTCCCTTTTGTTACAATATAAAGAAGGTGTAGTGCTGTGATTGTTTTTATTTTGTTTCGTTTTCTGCTTCTTACATATGTTATTTTTTACTGTTATTTTTATTACCATTGTTATACAAAGAGGGGTACACTTTATGTTTGGAAAATGTCATAATTTACATCGTATCTAAGTTTGTACGTATTTTTTATTTTCTTTTACATACTCTTCTTATAAATATGATAATATTCTTTTTGCATCAATGTTTTCTCTTATTTTATGTTTTTGTATTATATGAAGCTGATGGAAAACATAATAAAAGCAAACTAATATTATTACCAATGAATCAATTTGAATCGATGAGATTTTGTGTATTCAATTGATTGAATGATTGTGTGTGTGAGTGTGTGTGTATATGTGTGCGTGTGTATAGATGTTGTGGATGAGGTAGTGGATGCTGATGCAGAGGTCACGGGGTCAATACCCATTTGCATCAAGATTTTTTCCGACTATTTTTAAGCACCTTGCTTGCCATCGTTTTTATGGGGCTATTCAGTTACTTTGGCTACCATTTACCTACAAAATAATTATGCACTATCAACTTGTTTCACACAAACAGTACGGCAAAGGGAGAAAGACAATAAGTAAGTAATAGACAAAGTAATAGAATGGCCCCATAAGAACAAAGACAAAAAAAATGTATCGGAATAATCAGTTGGTGGAGCACTTTCCTTGTGTGTTGAGACGGAAGGTGCCGATGCAGAGGTCGCGGGTTCAAGTCCTGTTTGTATCAAGCTCAGTCGGTAAGAGCGCTTTCTCTTTGTGGCGAGGCGAGGGGTGCCATCACAGAGGTCCTTTCGGGAATATTCAATAACTTTGTCTATTATTCACCTAGTGAGATATAGTGACATGAAATTTGACAATTTCACTAAAAGCGAAGCCCCGACTTGGTCGTAATCGGCATTACTAGGTCAAAATTCTAAAAACCCTTGCTTGCCCACCAATAAAATTCAAAACCCAAGGCTATCGCAATCACAGCTTTCGAGAATGGTTGATCGTCGACCAATAAGCTTGGCTGTCTTAGCTCTTTCGCTGATCATTGACAATGCTCACTCACTGACTAGTGAGAGAGAGAGCACATGATTAACAACCATTAACGTCAACACTGACAAAAAATGGTGAAATCAAGGGGAAATTTTAATAATACTTGATACTATCTTTCATTGCTGTAGTAAGCCAGGAGTCTTTGAAACACTGAAGCGCTTTGCCCAGCAAAACATAAGTGGCGGCACACTTTCAAAGATCAAAGAAAGTCAGCAAGAGAGATCTACCAACTAGCTCCAAACCTCTAATCATGGCCCTTTTTAAAGCCACACATCATTAAATTTTACCATTGGCCTTGACTCATGCCTATGCATTGTAGGACTTCTCTCATGATTTTTCCTTCAGTTTATATACTGATCAGATTTAGCGACATTCGGTTACAGCGACACCAATTCACCGGTCCCAGTAATGTCGCTATAAGCGGTTTCAATTGTACTTTGTCTATCATTTTCCTATCATCGACTTGTTAATAGGCACTCTTTTGTTCCATGACTAAAAATCTAATGGGATTTTCTTGCCTTTATCAAGTTTACCTTACCTCTATCAAGTTTACTTATAGCACACGACTTAGAATAAGTGATGGCACCATTCCGGATCAGATAGCAGTGCCTGCAAAGTTCAGTGGAAACCTGATATACCAAGGATGGTGGGACCAGAGGAAAAACTCGTGTTATATCAGTTGTACAAAGGAAATAAGCAAATCTTGACCACTGATCCGTTTTCTAGTCATTTTCGCTTGGATTATTTGGATCGTGAATTGATGCTGTCGCTTTCACTACTATCCAGTACCACTTGTAGAGTTGAAAAGAACAAAATAATTTTGCTGTCTTCCCTCAGCTACCATATATACTTCACAAGACTACACATGGATTGAACACACAGTCACCTGTTGGCTTCTCTAAATGGTGGAAAAGACTACAGATAATTGTTATTTTTTAATCTTTTGCTTTCTTTCACTATCATGGGATCCCTGTGATAACCGATGTGGCTATTTTGGGACCCTATTATTGCCGATAAAATTTAACAAAGATAGAGGGAAGAAAAAAACGGGAATTTGAAATATTCCTGCCACAGCCGGATCCCTGTTATATCCGGTCCTGTTATAGATGGTTTCCTCTATACACACTCGATAGAGCTCATCCTAGACTAGGATTCCTAGTTTAGGTTGAATGAAATAGGACACAGAGACAATTGATTCAAAGTGAGAGTAAATGTAATTTATTTGGATAATACCACAGTAAATTTGTACAGAGATACATTATGTGTAATACAGATTAAAAACTGATAACATTTTTAAGAACTTCAAACTTTGGAGACATGTACTGTATTGATACAAATACAATGTGTTAGTAAATCAATTTACACAAAAGTTACAATAAAAAGAAAAAATAACAAGACAAAAACATTAGAATTATAAAATAATATGATGATTTCATTTAATTCCACCTACATCATGGTAACTCTTATCACTTGTTCACTTAGCAGAAATGGAGGTACGGTGGCTGACTGGTGAGGGCATCAGACTGCTGACTGAGAGGTACGGGGTTTGAATCCCATTGGCGACCATCGTGTATTTTCCTTGAGCAAGAAAATTTGCTCCAATTGCTTCACTTGTAAATGAGTACCAACAAAGATTGGGGAGTAAAACCTGCTATACACTAGTGTCCTGTCCAGGGGATGACCTTGTGTCACCTGTTCCGCTTAACGCTACAGAAACCGGGATATGCTAGGGCTCTTTGGGTCTGTCAAGACCTAGAAGGAACTTTATTTAGCAGAAATGCAATTGGCTGGAAATCATCCAAGGAAGAGGAATTACAAATAGGAGACAAAGAAGAACTTTATTGTATAAAGCAGCCTGTATGCCCATCTTTGACCAAGCTGTTAAATGTATGCACCAGTACTTTTGAAACATGGCAAGTCACAAAGTGGAACCAAGACAAATGCATATCGTCAATGTCGTTTATATAACCATATAACTACAGACTGCACATACTCCTCATCCTTACTAGGACTGGCTGATTTGGACGAGGAATATGTAAAACGAGGAATGCGTGAAACAAGGAAAATACAATTATTACAACTCTAGTCTAAAGTCAAATAAGCCTAGATGGTTTAGGAGTTTTCTCCCTTGATTAAAAGTCCTCTGGACGCGACTCTGTTTACATAATAATAATAATGTAGATTGAATGTGCGACGGTTATTTTTAGGGGGGGAGGGTTTCTTGTTTTGTTTTTTATTTAAGATTATGCAATCTTATTCCGTTGTTTTAGACTGAGATGAGAAACATGAAAGAACTCACACTGATCGCACTGTACTACATCCACATTATCATTACGTCGTCACCCACCTGCTGACTACACTAATCATGACAAGCCATTTGAGTGAATGAAGAGTGATGAGTCGGGTATCCTAAGGCTAATTAAATTGTTAAACGCGTCAGGCCACAATTTTAGGGGAGAGACAATGGTGCAGATTGTGTGTGTCAAATGCACATTGTTACACGGTACACCTAATGCTATTTTGCATCCAGTCCACCCTTGGTTATCATGCCTACGTTACAAAAATTCCGCTATTCAGACAAGGGTTACAACCTTGGTCAATTGGGTTTTCGTGCTGTGGATGGGGAAAAGGGACGAGGAAAATGTGAAAGCGGATAAGGAAAACGTGAAAGATGCACTTAGAAAGAAGAGGAGCCAAGTCAAGACATTGGGTTTGGGATCCGTGAGGACGAGGAATACACGGACAAGAAATACGTGCAGAACTGTAAATAGTGCTGTCCAGAGATATTTTATGCTCAAAAGTAGATTTAGGGTGCCAACATTTTTGCCAGTAGAAATATCATTGTAATTTTCAAGTTGACCTGTGTTTGGTGAGACGTGTAAATGTTTGGCTACCAGGGGCCAGGAGCTCGAAGACAGAGCTGCCAAGTGTCCCGGAAATTCCGGGACTGCCACTGAAATCGCTTCCTAGTCCCGGAGAAACAGAAATAAGGGCTATGTCCCGGAAATAAGTGAATCTTACATCGAACGGGACATACATTGTATAAGCTTTTTAATTTTATAGATTCGAATTGCCGGTTGAGTATCGTAGAAAACGGAAATGACATTATAGTTTTAGTATTTCACCACTAGTATCGATTACTGAAGATTTTGCACACTTAGAAGGCTATGTAGTCCTCTTTGATGCGTAGTATCGGATGTAAAATTAATATTTGCAAACAAGAGGCCTTTTCATTGGCCTATTATTTGAATGCTTGAGACAAAGAAACTAGGCATACAATTTTGAGTCTCAAGCGCGAATCTCATTATGTGCACTCAGCTTTGCTTGATCATACAGTCATTGTTCTCTCGGCTTTCTAATGAACTAGAAGTAGAAAATATCTAGATCTAGAATTGATTTTGTTGTTAGATTTTATTGTTTTTCTTCCATCTAAACCGTGATTGTGGTGGTTCGTCTGGTTCTAGAATCTACATCCAGAGATCTAGAGCTAGAAATCTAATAGGCCTAGGTCTAGAAATCTAGATCTATACAAAAAGAAAGACTAGAGATCGACTAGATCTAGATCGAGAGGAGTTAGAGATCTAAAGTGAGTGTCCAAACATGGATTCTTCGGAGCCTCTGAAGAAAAAAGTGAAACGGACTGTGTCTTACAGATCAGAATTAACAACAAAATTTAATTGTCTTGTGAGATCTTCCAAAGGAGCTGGATTTATTCGATGCACTGTTTGTTTCTGGTGTGAATGATTGTCAAAGACACGTGGATGGTCCTAGGCATAAGGAAAGGCAAAATCAATAAGTAGTTCCCTTTCAATGGCCAGTTTTTCTTCCTCTTTTGCAAATAAGGACTCATCACTCATGGAAGCTGTGACAAATGCAGAAGTTTTATTCATGGGGTTCCTCATAGAACATAATATAGCACTTAGCGTGCAGATCATGCCTCAAAACTTTTTAAGTCTATGTTTTGTTCATCTCAATTTACTGTGCGGTAGATTCTGGACAAATATGCCTGTGGCAGGACTAAGACTACTCATATAGTCAATGAAATGGCCAGGGATGGAAGAAACTCTCTTATTGAAGCTATGCAAAGTGGCAGAGATGCCAACCACAGAGGAGCCAAAAGAGGGACAAATGTGGAGATTTGGAGGGACAAGTGAAGAAAAAGAGGGACACATCCTATCAAACTTGCAGCCACAACCTTTACTCACTAATCTATGTAAATGGCGAAAACAGTTATGTCCAACAAGTATAACACTTAATTACTGAAGAGTAAATTCTTCATACAATTCGATTGAAGGGCGTGGATTTTTAAAAAAATAAATGGAGGGACAAGTGATATTTAGGAGGGACAGATGCTCTTTGTGAGTGAATTCGAGGGACTGTCCCTCCAAATGAGGGACAGTTGACATCTCTGAAATCTTCTTCTTCAAGGCAAATACACCATGGTCGTGGATGGGATTCGAACTCTGTACCTCTCGGTCAGCAGTCCGACACCCTAACCACTCGGCCACCGTGCCTTTGACAGTCGACACAATATCAATAGTTGGAAGCAAAATGTCAAACGATCGAGTAGGCGTAAAACGCCGCGCATCCTGTACATCGCCACCACTCACCTGTATCCCAAAATCCAACGCGTCTTCAACTACCTAACTAACCGCATCTCCTCTGTCTCAGTCCCAGGGATGTCACGTTCAACACGACAAGTCAAGCGTGATGATTAGAATAACGATAATTTGCCAGACGAATCTTAGGCCCATTCACAGCTGGATTATTTATTTTTTTCGCCTTACCATACGTATATTATTATGATCGGTGAATTATCTATGCATCTCTGTATTTTAAATTCAGCTCTGTCTCTCTCTGCCTCTGTCTCTATAGTCTCTCACTCGTTTCTGTCTGTCTGTCTGTATGTCTGTCCGTCTGTCTCTCTCTCTCTCTCTCTCTGTCTCTCTCTCTATCTATCTATCTCTTTCTCTCTCTCTGTCTCGCTCATTCTCTCTCTGTCTCTCTTTCTCTCTCTCCCCCTCTTTCCCCTCACTCTGTCTCTCTATCTTTGTGTGTGTGTGTCTCTCTCTCTCTCTCTGTCTCTCTCTGTCTCTCTCTCTCTCTCTCTCTCTCTCTCTCTCTCTCTCTCTCTCTCTCT
>JAUEKT010003686.1:0-10500 GCA_031762655.1 Doris verrucosa
CACTTCTTCCAGGTTTTGGTCGTTCATGGTAATCTGGACAGAGCTGTTTTTTGTGCTGTTGACCATGATTTTACTTTGCCATCATACCTTTATATAAATAAGACCTTCTTATTTATTATTACTGCAAAATTGGTCATCAAAAATTTCAGTTCTTTTATTAAATTTGTAACTAACACCCATATATAAATGGTACCATTCATCCCTTAAATAAAGATATAAGCACTATAGGTATCCAAAAGTTGGGATATTAGACGGGGGAAGGGGCTTTAAAGATGAGAATATCGACTTTGTCGCAATATTCTTTTTATTATTGGAAGCTAGTGAAGTTCATTCAAAAAGGAATTCGTTCATTTAAGAGTCGTCGATTGCAAAGAAACTGCATTTACAGCAGACGATAAGAACTTGATTTTATTGGTCTGATCTCTTTGAGCATCAGATATGAGATGGGGGAATACCCTTTAAAAAGAAAATAAGAAGCAAAAAGGATTTTTTAACAATCCGGAGGTTTGTGTTCAGAGAATTATTTTGGTGATATTCTTTCTGCTTGATTTTGATGTAGATTGAAGTTTACCAATGTTTCTTTCAACAGGTGCCGTTGGGTTTGGATGTTGGGTGATGGCGTGTAACACAGTCATTCGGAGAGGAAAAAGTCTATCCGGATTGTGAGGAAGAGAAAAAGAGAGAAAGAGCAGAGAGCAAGCCACCTGAAAAGTGAAGCGTGCACGCCACTCAACTCCTTGTTGTTCCGTTATTGCAATACGCAACATGTGTGACCTCAATTTCTTCCCTTCTAAAAATCTGTGTGAAAAGCTTTATTTGTTTTGATAGGAATAGCATTTACCCTAGAACTGCTGAAGGCCGATTAAAACGGCTTTTGACTGCATGCTTTTCTGAAAATGAGAGCGACTCAGCTTCAGATAGATCTAGATCTAGACCCGACTCTTCAAACATAGTCATCATAATCCATACAAAAGCCTTAGCAGTTAATAAAAAATCCTTTAGGGTTAATGTGCATTGCCCGAATATTTGCCAACCTCTTTTTAAAGTTTTTCATAGTTGAAACAAAGTGGAATAAAAGGTGACATTTTATTGAATTGATTCCTTGAAAGGAATAAAAACCAAAGCATGATTACTACGTAAAATGTTATGTAATTGATAAATTGTGTATTTAAATTTAAGACTTGCTCTATTTGATTGTTAAATCGATAATTTAGTCTGAATTGTATTAGTTCTGATAACATTTTGCAGATTTTTTTCCTGATAGATCAGATCCTCTTTTAGCTGAGCCATTGTTATATAGATTTGACCATGGTCTTTTCAAAGTTGAAACGATCATAATCCATCAGCGATCTTGAGCCAATGTTTTGATATCTCAGTCAGAAAAGATACCAGTCAGGAATGAAGCAAGTGGCACGTTACACTTACAATGAAGTCCTAAACTTGAGCTGTGGGATTAAATTTCACCTTGCTTTGCACATGCCAGATTTTATCGTTACAATGGTCTCCGCAAATAACCCACCTCTGAGGTGGCAAAAGACCGGGTTATCAGACGAAGCGAGCTGTTATATATAGATGTATGTATAAAGGAGATAATATAAGAATTCACACAAGTAGCTGCTACATAATCAATGAGCCTGCTCATTGACCACCACTAATGCAAGTATGTGAACATTCAAATTAAAAGATGATTGGCTGCATGAATGAGGACTCCACCCGTCTGAGCATGTGATGACGACAAACCGCAAGACAGCATGATGAGTGTTCACCCACACTTATCCGTGTCATCCTCATGCCATGGCCCATGTTCATGTGAGGGTGATAAGTCTTGCATCATTTTATGACCACCAGTCTAGCCCTTACTTAGTACCGATATGTGTGAAGTCAGCTTGCCTCTTTGGCTTGCTTGAAGCAGTTGTGCAACTGTCTTGATTGGCTGACTAAGGTGTAGTTGCTGTAAGGGCACTTTAACTCTCTACCAATGAAATTGTGTTAAATCACATGACTCTTTATTGCTTGTGGGTTTTTTGTTTTGTTTTCTTATAACACATTTATCGATGACAAGACCGGACTATTAGGCAGAGTTCAGGTCCGAGTGACAGATTATGAGAGGGATGTTTAAAAGAGAAAAAAACTTGTTTTTTGGAAATAGTGGGTTATAAGGCAGAGAAGATTAGTATTGAGTGGGTTACTAGGCGAAGACTTCTGTATCTTACTGATGTCTTGATATAAAATTGGCCTTGATATTAGTTTTCTTTCGGTATGAAATACTGCTATTTTGTTTTCATTGTGTGTGAAAAGGAAGTGTGGAATGTGAACGTTGAGTATCAAACTTCAGCAGGTTATTTTTTACCATCTTGACTTGGCCATGGATTTGGATGCTGTATCTACATCTTTAACTTCATTACATCTCAGATTTGATAAACAGTAGAACACTGTTAAATGAAAAAAAATCTGAACCGAAAAAACAGCTAGACCGGAAAAAAAATCTCTATTATCTAATTTCTTTCTTCTATTTATTTTTATCATACGACAAACCGAAAGAATTGCAACTCCTAAAACTACTAAACTGAAAACAATTTGACTTGAATGATCTTCTGCACTGCTTGGGCCCTACTCAAAAATGGAGGATTTATGATCATTTCACTTACACAGTGCTACATTCTTGTACTTTTTCTAGATCTACTTTAGTACACAGCAGTCAGCTGAGCTTACACATGTACAAAAGGAAATTAGGCCTAATGTGTACGTGCATGTTCAGTGTCCAGTATCTGTGAAGTATAGCTAGACTAGCCAATGTTCTGACTTGTTTGCTGTGTAACAAGTCAAGCCAAGATCCATGTGCCATGTGTAAGCCTAGTGTGCCTGGCACATTTAGTTCAGGGCTAGCTTTCATCCTCTTCAGTCCATCCATTATTACTGCATTGCGCCTCGTCAGTATATGATGTTAGATCTACTGCTTGAGTACCTGTAATAAGAAGGATGTCTATTCGTTTCTAATGGTACTATATTTATTTGTTATTTCCATGCAAATATTGTGAAGCGCATAGAGCTTGTAATCTACGGGATTATGCGCTATATGAATGCCATTTATTATTATTTTTATTATTATTACTAAGCAAAAGCACACTTCTCACTCCTTTGACTTTAAAGTCAGGTTATAAAGGAGGTAGACGAGAAAAGACTGACCAAGACTGAGATTACCAGTCTTTGAATTATCTCTCTTGTCAAGAAAAATTCGTGTTTTTGAGCTGTTTAAATGAATAAATGTTTAACCCCCCAAGTCCCCCCCAAAAAAGTAACTATCCCTTGAATTTTGGTTAAACTGGGTTCTACGAATGTTAAATAAATTGAGTTTTGCTGAAAGATACTGATTTTTTTTTCTCAAATTCTGATTTTTTCCCCTCACACTCACATTCTGATATTTTCTCATATCTGTACTGAATTTTGAGAATGGTTGGGTGGCAGGTCTTTCTCAAGATGAAATCAGGACTTGAAACTCTATATTGCCTTATGGTCAACGTTGGGAACGCAAATTTGCACAGATGATGAATGGTTATCCAAGTTTTATTCTAAACTGAAATGTTTTGTGTTTGTTATTTTTATTTATTTCTGTATATTTTCGTCTGCTTTATTTCAGGTTCCTTTATGTTGTGTTCGTGTGTGACTGTGTAATGTAAAGTGAGTGATGAATATTTGTCCAGAGGATGGAGGAAAATTTCTTTTTCGTCTCTTTACTGATGATGTGTAAGGGAAAAAAAAGAAATTGGATGTCTCATTTGATGCTAATATACCGTAAGTGGGTTGCACTGTATTGCTGAATAGTGAAATATTGTCACAAGTATGGGTGTAGCGTGAAAATGATGACAGATAAATTTGTTTTCCGGTATGTACGTCAGTTTGGGCAAATTTTATTTATATATATCTGATATCATGTTTGCATCTCCATTTGTATCTAAATAAAGCTGTAAACAAATTGTAAGCTCACTTTTAAAGTCTTTTTTCATGTTACCGTAATTGTGATTAATGTTTTGTAACATTAATATCACCTTCCTCCCTTTGAGAATTTGTTGATGTGCATTTATAAACTTTTACTGGTTGTTTTGTTTGTTTTATACATATGTTCAACAGGCAGCGGTTGGATTCGCTGTTAATTGGCAGTTTAAGGGTGCTATTATTAGGTTACTTCCTTCTGTGTGATTTCAAATAAAATTCATCATCATATTCACTCCTAGATGACCGTAAATGGTAAAGTAACAAACTTAATTTCAAATATGGGAGACTAAAATTCTTCTAGTGGGTATACCTCTGTTTCTCATGAAATTTTGCTGTTACTCGTTACTTCTAATTCAAACCTAAAATGACCAGAGCTGATTCACAGGGTCAATTCTAACTACACCGAAATTTCTATCAGTACCAGAAGACCAAATTTGTTTCTCATGCTGTTTCCTCTTAATTCATCCTTTGATGATGAGAGGTGATTGATGATAATGATTGTATGAACTAATTCTATGTTCATTTGTAGCTAGCCAGCCATTTTGTCTGTCTGATTTGCTGGCAGTTTATGGAGATTACTTGGTGGTACAATCTCTGAATCTCATACTTCTTTTCTTTCCTTTTGATTTTATTGTCTTTCCCCTTTCATCTCGCTTTTGTCCTTTCAATTTACACTGAGATAAACACAGTGTAGAGTAGTTTTACGTCTGCTTAAAGCTGTGCGGGGTTGTTGGTCACTGCTGTTAGGTCTTTCTGTTTCCTTCCTTTCTTTCTTTCATTGCTCCTTCATCCTCTTTATTCACTGAGTGAAAATAGTGAAAATTGAAAATAGTTTTCAAGGGTACGGTAGCTCTAGATTTTAAAGAATAACAACACACACACACACACACTCACTCACCTGACTAGCTGATTCTTTGCCTGTTAAGATGTCTTAAATGTGAGTATTGTATAGGGTCTCCTTTGGGGCTATTCAATTACCTTGTCTATTATTTACCTTCATCACACTGCTGGTTATTATGACCTGGGATGACTGAAAAAAGTTAACTTTAACAGTATCTTTTTGTTGTATTTTGACAGATCAACAATGATTATTAGTCTAAAACATTAGATTCATGTTCTTACAATACACAAATTATTTATTAGTCCTGCCTGCCCTCTTAAGCTCTTGCACTTGGTCTGGAGAATTTTGCTGGCAGAAATAGTTGACAGTGCAAATAAATAATATGATAAAAGACACAAAATCTTGAGCCACTTAGCTTTTCCTGTCATGTGTCATCATAACATTCTTCACTCGTAGCCTTGAACATTTGCTAACTCATCAATTGTTGTTAAGTTTTTTTACCAAAAGGCCATTTCATTCAAAATCCTTCGCAACCCTATCGAAAGCTTCTTATATAAAGGCAGTCTGTGATTTATTTTGCTTCATACTATCATACTGACAATCTGATAAGGTCTCTCCCTATGTACGGTAAGGACTTGATAATTTGACATTGGAGGGACTTACTTTCCTGACTTAATGCCATTCCATATTCCAGCTCAGAAGGCATGGTAGCTGAGTGGTTAGAGCGTCGGACAGGTGAGTAAAAGGTACTGGGTTCGAGTCCCAGCTGTGACCGTCGTCTATTTTCCTTGAGCAAGAAAATTAACTCCAATTGCTTCATTCGACTCGGGTGTAAATGAGTACCAGCAAGGGATGGGGAGTAAAACAAGCGATAGACTAACTCTCTGTCCAGGGGATGATCTTGTATCATCTGGTCCACTTAACGCTACAGAAACTGGGATAAGCTCCGGCTCTTTGAGTCTGTGAAGGCCTAGAAGGAACATTCCAGTTTTCGATCGGCAACTCTATAAATCTTGATTACAAGTTGATTCCGTCTTTCCTCTTCTTGGGCGAAGTCTTTGATCTTATCCAGGTCTTCGATTCTGTGGAGTCGTTGAGGGTGGTGGATGTTGGTTAGGTCACTGTTCAACATGACTGGGAATCTTGTTATTGGTCATTAAAGGGACGATGATTATAATGTCAAATTTGGTCGAGATGACTATATACTTGTCTATTCTTTTATGCCTGATTAGAGTGAAGCAATTTGGGAACTTATTATGTTGCTTCAGGTAAATAGTTATACACAATGCTCTCAGTAAAATTCGAGCCAATTAACCATCAATTTGCGCAAGCTGTCTTTATGAGAGGATTTGTTATATAAGGATTTAACATTATCATGCCAGGTTACCTCAGCTGAATGGCTGATTCATGTTTTTCTATGTTGTGTTATGGATTTAAGCTACATTTAACTTTATAATACTTTGTGCATTAGATCTGCAAGCTAGATTTACTGGAATTGAAACATTTTGCTTTTCAACCAAGTAATACTTTTGACTGTGGGACAGTTGTGCAAAATCTAGAACAAAAAATTGCTGAATGTGTAACAGTTTTGTGTACTACAGTGGAACCTTTCTAATCGGGAAATCTCTGTGGATTGTAAATCCTTACTGATTAGCCGGGTTTCCCGATTGCCCGGGGACCCTATGATTTTGACTTTTCCCCATCTTTTTCAAGAATTTAAACCTCTCTAACAAACACAAGCACCCCATTGTTGCACCAGTGTTAAAAATACGTTTTATAGCTTTTAAACGTTCATATTGCTATATGAATTGAGATACATTATGTTTCCGTAAGAATAGCAAAATTGATATTTTTTTTATTATTATGGAACTTTATTTGAGAGTTATGATGATAAAGTGATAAATCCAAAGTAAATGGCTAAAGCAGAATTGAAAAAGTAATGTATTGGACCTACAAGATCGGGTCATTCATTGGATACTGGGAGATATGTAGATAAACCTGTGCGTGACGGATTGTTAAATCTTTAGGCGTGCCCACCCTGTGATTGACAGCTGGTACGGTAAGAATAAAAAGACTCTCGGATCCATACCAATTTTCAACTTTGCCGTAGGCACCGGCCGCCTCCCGTGTCAACACCTCGGTTTTTGTGGTATGGACGAGGAGTACAGCCCCCTTTTCAGATTTCACACCTTTTAACTGTGGTCACCGTGTTACACATCTACAGTCGGTGTGATGCATGGGCGAGGAGTACAGCCCCCTTTCCAGATTTCACACCTTTTAACTGTGGTTAGCGTGTTACACATCTACAGTCGGTGTGATGCATGGGCGAGGAATACAGCCCCCTTTCCAGATTTCACACATGTGTGAAAGGGATGACTGGTCCGTCGGGCCTATGGTCAGCATGTCTGGCTATGATCAACATGAAGTGATTATGACCTCTCAACGCATTAGAACAGCTTAACAAAGGCATGCTAGATTGGTTTTTAAAGTGAGACCGAAATTTTACAGGACAAAAATTTGAAGAAAAAAAAAATGCCGATGATAATTAAAATGATCTCGCCAATTCCTTCCCGATTAGCCGGGGACCTTTCCCGATTACAGAGGTAAAATTAAGAGAAAAAATTTCGTTCCCTCGGATTTCTTCCCTATTTGCCGGGTTTCTCAATTACCCGGGTTCCCGTTTAGAGAGGTTCCACTGTAGTAGTAGCAACAGCAGCGGTAGTAGTAGTAGCGGAAGTAAACCGCTGCTGTGCGAAGAGTATTTTTTCTTCTTGTGCAGTCCCACACACAACACTGCTGCATGAATAGAAAATGTTCTTCCCGTATGGTCCCAACTCAGACACGACCAAAACAATAACCCAAGGAAAAACACAATTTACCCAAGACTGGTCAATCTGGTCAACCAATGTAGTCATTCTCCATTATAGCCAGTTAGCTTGATCAATGCCGAACTAGTGCCTCAAATTCCTCTTTAAATTTTATGTTTTCTTCTCTGTGCCCTCAAAGAGACCTATACAAAATCTTTGATATACAGTGGAACCTCTCTAATCGGGAACCCGGCAAATCGGGAAGAAATCCCAAGGAACGGAATTTTTTCTCTTTATTTTACCTCTGTAATTGTGAAAGGTCCCTGGCTAATCAGGAAAGAATTGGCGAGATCACTTTAATTATCGCAGATTTTTTTCCAACTTTTGTCCCTTTCACCACCCATTCCCGATAAAAGTTCGGTCTCACTTTAAAAACCAATCTAGCAGGCCTTTGTTAAGCTGTTTTTATGCGTTTAGACATGATAATCACTTCACACCGACCATAGCCAGACATACTGACCATAAAGCCCGATCATCCCTTTCACACAAGTGTGAAATCTGGAAAGGGGGGTGTACTCCCCGCCCATACATCATGCCGACTGTAGCCAGATACGCTGACCACAGGCCAAGATGTGAAATTTGGAAAGGGGGCTGTACTCCTGGCCCATACGAAAATGACCGAGGTGTTGACACGGGAGGCGACCTGTGCTTACGGCGAAGTTGAGAATTGATATGGATCCGAGAGTCTTTCATTCTTGCCTGACCAGCTGTCAATCACAGGGTGGACATGCCTAGAAATTTAAGAATCTACCATACATCGGGTGGTCTGTCTCCCAGTATCTAATGCATGACCTGATCTTGTTGGTCCTATGCATTACTTTTTCGACTCTGCTTTAGCCATTTACTTTGTATTTATAACTTTATCATCGTAACTCTTAAATAAAGTTTTGTAAGAACCCCCTTTACATTATCAATGTTGCCTCAATACATAATGTACCTCAATTCATAGAGCATTATGAACATCTGACAAACTATAAAACACATTTTTAAAGCTGTTGCAACAATATCTTCCATTGGTGATGCTGGGATTTGTTATAGAGGTTTGAATACTTAAAGACAGATGAGGAAAAGTCAAAATCATAATCAGGAAACCCGGCTAATCTGGAAGGATTTACAATCCATCAAGATTTCCCGATTAGAGAGGTTCCACTTTATTAGAAGCAGAATGATTCCTTGAAATCCTTTTTTAGCGTTAACCCCACCGTCCTACTTCCTTTCACTCTTTTCTTGTCATTGACTTCGCTCAATCACCCTCCTCATTCCGCGAACCCATTTTCGATCACTGAGTATGCCATTTTTAAATGGCTGGGTGGCTGGATGAAATCTATGAAAATAGATAAAGAGACAATGTACTATTCACTCAGCAATCTTTGTTTTTGAAAACAATTGTTTAAATCATGGTAATCCTAACGAAAAGGTACTGCTTACCAGACTTAAAGCTAAGTTTTTCTATCCAATATAGATATCTGTTCTTCTTTTGGCAGCACCTCTTACAAGAGGTTGAACAGGGTGTTCTAATTTAATGGAATCAGAGGTTTTTAAAAATTCACCAAACAGCAGAGAGATAAAACTGAAATTTCAGGGTTCGTGGGTATTTGGAACCTTGAGTAATCCAGAAAGGTGACGATGATGGTGATGATGATGATGATGATGATGATGATGATGATGATGATGATGATAGTTTTACATTGAAGTTGTACCTTTACTGAATTTAATGTCTTTATGCACTGATGAGCACAAGGAAATGAGGAGCACAGCTGTTGGTGTGAAACTAGGCCATTATGAAGATAAGCCGAGCGAAATCACCGATGAGTAATGGTTATAATTTTGTAATCTTTTTGCCGCCATGCTATCCCAAGCGTTTAAATTGTAGATTACTTCTAGAACATTTTTGCTCAGGCCAACAAGGAAGATCTCAAGGCATGCTGTCTTTTTTTTTTTTTTTTTTTTTTTTTTTACGGTGGATTAATATTAAATTGCAATTTTTTTTGAGCTTACCAGTTAGAGTACAAGTAGCCCCTAGTCCCAGCAGTCATTAATGGCATAGTGGTGTAGGACAGTAATATTAATCTAACTTTATTTATTTGCTCTTGTTGTATAGCAGTATGCATGCACTTTAGACTTGGTGGCTGGCATTGTTTTATAGTATTCCAAATTATATTTTCGATACAAGATTACTTCTCTGCATAACATGAAGAAGAGAAATGTTGAATTACTTCCCTTCGCAAATATGTCTCTCCTATTCAGGCATATTATACGAAAGCGAACATCATCCTGTTTATCATGTTACTAATATTATATAGTAGATTTTACTTCCTCATATTTGTGTACATTTATTCCCATCGGAAGAATGACTCTATGTATGCAGATATGCGTTGTATATGCCTCCCCCCCCCCTCTTTACTCTTTTTTCTCTCTCCTTAATCTGCCTGCTTGTGTGTGACTCTCATACAGATGGTCTCTCTCTATTTCTCCATCCGTCTGTCTGTCTGTCTCAGGCTTGCCAACCTTCCCTAAATTTTCGGGAAATTCCCAAATTTAAATTCTTCGTCAGCCTCGACTTGTCACACAGAGTTATATTTTCCCAATTTCCATTTTTTTAGTCTAAAATAGCACACACAAAATTTTCGTTGCCACTAATTTCCCTAATTCTCTGTCTGAAAAGTTGGCCAGCCTGCTGTCTGTCTGTTTGTCTGTCTCTCTCTCTCTCTCTCTGTCTGTTTGCCTGTCTGTCTGTCTGTCTGTCTGTCTGTCTGTCTGTCTCTCTCTCTCTCTCTCTCTCTCTCTCTCTCTCTCTCT
>JAUEKT010003797.1:0-10500 GCA_031762655.1 Doris verrucosa
GTCCAGGAAAATTTGACAGCCGTTTTCATTTTTGCACGAAAGTGAGGAGATGACGAGAGAACGCTTCCTTGGCAAAATCATTATCTCTGTTTGAACTTTTAGTTGGTTAGCTGTACAGAAGATGTATTTTTATTTTCATAACCCCATCTCCCTAAGTAATATAGTTGCAAATTTTTTGCAAAATTTTTGCACAATTTGCCATTTTGGCTTGCAAAATTTGCTATTTTGGCTTGCAAAATTTGGGATTTTTATTTGCAAAAAACCGCCATGACAACCTAATGCAGATTACTGATTTTTCTCTATATTTTATATCTAACACATAAGCATAGCCAAACACACATACTCGCTAATGTAGATTGCCGATGTTTCTCTTTCTTTTACATCTAACACACGAGCATAGCCAAACAGGCATGGCACACTCACTCGCTAATGTGGATTGCCGATATTTCTCTCATCTTATATCTAACATCTGCTAATATAAATTGCCAATGTTTCTCCCTATTTTATACCTAACACACAGCATAGCCAAACACAGACATGTAGATAGCCGATGTTTCTATCTTATATCTAACACACAAGATTAGCCAAACACACTCCCTTGCTAATTTAGATTGCCGATGTTCCTCTCTTTTTCATATCTAACACACAAGATTAGCCAAAAACACACTCATTCGCTAACGAAGGTTGCCGATGTTTCTCTCTATTTTGTACCTATCACACAAGCATAGCCAAACACATACTCGCTAATGTCTAACACACGAGCAGAGCCAAACACACACACACACATTCTCTCTCTCTCTAGCTGTCTCTATCTCTATCTCTCTCTAGCTGTCTCTGTCTCTCTCTCACTATGAAAGAATAGATCTAGAATGGACGTCATTTGTGTTGTGCTATCCCACTGGGTGGTTTCGAAGAAAATCAATAGTTAACTAGGTCAACATTCTTGTATCGAGGTAGGCCTACCACAGGAGCCTACTACTCCTCTTATTCAGTTGTGAACTACTGTAGGCCGAGGTCTAAGTGACCTATATCTAGGTATACTATTGTATTGAAATGCGCGTAGTTGTGGGCTGTAGGCCTAGTATTATTAGCAAGCCTCACACTGTATGTATAGATATGTGTGTCTCGTTAAATTCGTCTAGTTTTACACTTCCACATGCGATACTTTTAATAAAGGAGAAGTGATAACATCGTGGAAATCTCCCTCTCTCTCTCTCTCTCTCAATCGCTCCTTTCTGGGCACCTCTCCCCTCTGCGGCTTCGTTCACTGCATGTAAAAGTCTTCACAATAATAATGTAAAAGCGAGACCAGTGATAGTAATGCTAGACTGCTAGACCCATGGGCACAGTATTACTACACTACACGCATTACTACAGTAACTGGTGGTAGCTTCGACTTTTTTTGAGTTGGGTTTTTGTGTTCCAACCACCGACCGTGCATTATATGCAAATAATTTGTCGACAGGGAGACACCATGTATGTATTTCCAACCACGCGGACACATTTCTGACTAAAATGCCACTTATCCGACCTGGCCTAAAAATTCAGACCAAAGCCCGACTTCCTTCTCTTACTTATTAGACACCCTGATTTAACATTTCACACTTCGTCGATCTCCTCATCGCTCGCCCGCATGCCAAGTCGGGGAATTTAAAAAGTCGTAATCAAAAATGGAAATAACAAAACGAAATTTCGGAAAATTATTCTTTTGCCAGGATAGGAATTGAAACTGGAATCTCACGGCTCTGTTAGTGGATTGCGCACCGGTGTTGTTCGTACTTTTTACGGTTCGCGTTTTCCGTTGAATTATTTTTTTCGCCGTGTCCGTAATTTCCCGTACGGCTGCACTATGACTGACGGAGGGCGTTGACGGACTTACGGAACTTTTTCTTGCAATTTTTTTATATACTGAAATTCCGTAAATTTACGGAAATTGGCATCACTGATATTCGCCTATATACATGTTAAGGACGGATATCGCTCGTACGGAAAAAAATTCGTGATGTTTTTTTCCCAACTTTTTTTTTTTTTTTTTCTCCTGAAGATTACAGCGGAAATCCGCTAAAGAGCGAAAAATTCCCATCCCTGATTAGGTACATTTTTTTATATCTTATTTTAAAGTTTCCTAAGCTGCTGTAGGCTAATTCTCCAAAAGCCAAATAACCTTTGCCTTTTGTACAGGTTAGGCTTATAACATGGCCTTACAAGCAAACGCTATGTTTAGTGAATGCTATGGCCAATATGTCTTAAGGAAGAATCCGGATAGCTAGTCTAAAAAAAATCAGTATTTGAGGGGGGAAAATCTGGATCAACTAACGCAATGAAGAATATAATTTATTAAAAACCAGTACCTTTAATCAAGATATCTGCTTTATACATCAGAAGTGGTAGGTCTGCGTAGACATTTCACGATCAAGATTTCATTAAATACTCAATTCAATGCTCTTAGGTCCATTGAAAACAACGTATAGCAGGAGAGCGTGTTTTTGTGCCTGTAACAGTGTGTTCATGAATATCAAAACTGTCAACCCATTGAGCGTGTAGAGAGGAAGATCCATGGCACTTCTTGCCCATTGGGATGACTAAGTGTCAGGGCACTACTGCGTAAAACAGCCAACATGTCTTGAGTGTGCCTCAACAAACAATAGACAAAAAGGCATAGGACAACAATGTACAGTAGTAGTAGTCGAAGGTTGACTTCATAGATTAGAAAGACGCCACCGAGGGTGGTGGGAGGAGGGGAGCCATTAGGAAAAAGAGACCACCAAAGTGACTAAAGCATACAGACCTTATGAGTGGCTTTTTTGGCTCCGCAGGTTCGTGTGGAACCTCCATGTCCTCTGAAAAGTCCATCTGTGACAGATCTGCATCGTCTTCTGAAACGGCAAAGACAGTCACATTCCTACAATTGACAGTCTGGCAAACTTTGATCCACTACCCTTGCACATGATATTATCAGAAATGCTTAGAAAATTGCTTTTAGATGTGATGGGAAAAGAAAAGCACTGGATAAAAGTAGTGAGTGTGTGGGCAATCGAAACGTGTGAGTATTCTACATCTAGAACTGCACTTTCCAGACCAACAGATTTCATCTGGTTACACATTTTGCCCTTAAGCGAGAAGCATATAAATTTTCCCTTAATTCCATTGTTCGTAGACTGACATATCACCTGAGAGAAGCTAAAACCACTGACCCCACAGCTCACTGTGCTAGTCTGTTAGCAGATATGCCAACCACAAAGGAGCCAAAAGAGGAACAATTGTGGAGATATGGAGGGACAAGTGAAGAAAAAGATGGACAATGTACCAAACTTGCAGCCACAACTTTGGTCCACTATCACAAAAGGTAAAACAAGTAATTGCGTTTAACAAATATAGAATTAACGAATGAAGAGTTAATTCTTGGCAGAGAATTAATCAAACCATGGATTTGAAAAAATAAAATAGAGGAAGCAGGTCAAAAATAGAATAAATGGAGGGACAACTGACATTTAGGAGGAAGAAATGCTTTTGGAGCTAATTTGAGGGACTGTCCCTCCAAATGAGGTACAGTTGGCATCTCTGGCTTAGTATTATGTTCCTGATGAAAAGCGCTTGCTGGCCAAAGTGGCAACAAAACTCTAATCAAAATTCAACCAAACAATTACCATAACAAGGAATAATATAACAAGTACAGTAGAATTCGCTTAAACCGAAAATTAAGGGAATGCATGGCCCACTTCGGTTTAAATATATTCTGGTGCACGAGTTGTGTGCAAAGAAGGGAGGATGCCTATGGAGCAGGCTATGGCATGAGCGGGGATGGAGTATTGGAGGCTGTAGTAAGTAGGGTGGGATGCGAATAATAATTAGGGCCTGTGAGCGTTGGCCTATCGTAGCACAGCAAGCAATGTCAGGCTCATGAGGAGAGGGAAGAGTAGTGAGGCAGGGGTGATGATTATTACACTTCCACTACAACGAGGAAAGGCAGCGTTTCAGTTTTCAGTTTAGCGACAGTATGGCTGTAAGTTTTTTCAGAATAGCACCATTTATGAACAAGAAAAAACAAGGAAAACAAACAATACTTCCAATTCATTTGTTGTCCTTTTTTTTCTGTTTTAGCTTAAACGTAATCTACTGCCCTCTTCGTGATACATCAACCTCGATCTTGAGAGCATGACTAATCATTTCATAAGGATTAGCAACTCGTAGACACTAAAAAAGAACTGGTACTAGAAGTACTCAAGCAAAGTATCAAACAGGGTGAGAAGTGAGTTACCATGATAAAATTCAAGGTCTTTTCAATGTTTTCCAAGGTCGCAAATTTTGCAAAATCTATTCATAGGTCCACATCCAAATCTGTTCCCGCGGCAAGCGTTGGTTCAAAAATATATCTTTTTCAATTTGATTCACTCAAATGTCCTGGTTAATGTCATTTTCAAGGTTTTTTAAGGTTTCTCTCCAAAATTCAAGGTTTTTGAAGGCCTTAATTTTTTTCAAGGTTTCGCAAGGTTTCTCTCCCTGATCTAAAAAAACTGAATGCGATCACATCAAGTAAATTCAACACATTTTTCAGATCAGACATTCAAAGTAGACATTGGAAATGTTAGTCAAAAGAATTCATGCATTATTTGTGAAAAGCTAGCCGAGTTGTACAACAATACACAAATGACACGAATAGCGAATTGCCACCATAACATGAAAATTTATCACAACTACGACTCATTCCAAGATTATAGCAATTTGGTAGCGCGGGACTGGCTGGTTATAAGATTGAACTGAGCCTCTTAGTCGAGAAGCTTTTAAATGCCTAACTGAAAGCTCACTCCCAAACCCTTTGTTTCCACCATGGTGAAAAACGATTTTAAAAAATGACCAAAAACCCAATGCAGAAGGATAATCACAACTGTACAAGATACAAAAAGGCAGCCAAGCGAAACCATAGGTGCCACCAGCAAACACAAAGTTAACAATGCAACATCGTATAGAGACAAGAGATTGTCACGGAGAAAAATGCAAATCAAAAAGCAAAGCAGGATGCGGACAACACTTAAGACAGGGGCAGGGCAGTAGGTATGCAATGGTCAAATGATGTATGATTGAAATGATGTCAATGAGATTGTCAAGCCCACCAAAAGGATGTGATATGAAATTATCTGGCACACATCACCATCCGTCTGGCAGCATCAGCAACTCACATTCCGTCCTGATTAAGAACTCGTGTTTCACTTAGAAGCCATGCATAGCGAGAAGCCATAAACTATGTGCCAATTTGCAAAACAAAACATAACAAAAACATGCAAACTTGCAAAGGCAAAAAATTAGTTATAAGCCAACCCAAAGAATCTAGTGCAAGAAGTCCACCAGAAAAAACTTTGCCAGAGACAAATGTGCTGGTCAGAAGTCAATCCTCCAAAAAGTGTCGTCAAAGCTTCCACAGAGCTGGCGGTATCCGTGTTGAAAAGGTCTACCCCTCTCAGCCCATCAAACTGGCTGTGATGTCAGGCCTAGCAGCATAACAGCCAGATTAACAGGTTGATCAAGGTGACAGAACGTCTTGAGCATTGAAGATAAACTGGTGCACATTTGAAAAAATGGACTGACAACAAAACGCACGACAGGTTGATCAAGGTGACTGAACATCTTGAGCATTGAAGATAAGCCTGTGCGCATTTGAAAAGAGCTGAGCTGACAACAAACCAAAACTCCTGATGAACAACAATCCTCTGGAGGTACCGACTGGCAGGTCTCAAGGAAAATCAACCAGTCAGGATGGAAATACCTGCCCCACGCCCATCTCAAGACTGTGATACGGTCATATTAAAAACGAATCATCAGCTTCGAGGTGGGAGTGGTAACGAGGATCAGATAATAAAACGGCAGACCAGACATCCAACATCAAGGATATGAAATAAGGCTCGACACGATGGGAAGGCCGAAAAATGACCAGAACAATGCATAGAACTTGTTGTCAGTCGTCAGTCCACTTTGGGCCAAATGCATAATGTCCTTATAAGCATCTAATGCTCTGCCACAGAAGTACTCAAACAGCTACTTTTGGTATTACTATTCCGCAGCTCCTTGCCTCGTGGTGTTTGTACTCACAAGCCCCGTCAACAGACTGTGATATGACCAGTTATCACACATCACAGCACAGTTAAAGGGACCAGAAAATACCTTAGAACTTAAACCAATATTCATGATTCAGACGGCTTTCTACGAATCAATATACAGCTACAAGATTTGTCATGAAAGATGAAAACCCATCTCCCATTTGCCTGCAACGGACTGTGATACGACACGGAAAAACGAATCACTATCAGTTACAGGGTAATGAAAGATGCATATATATTTGTTGAGGATAATATTGATGTACTTACTCATCCATACTAGAATTCCACGGGCAGAGATGTCAACTACAGATGAGCCAAAAGAGGGACAAACGTGGAGATTTGAAGGGATGTGAAGAAAAAGAGGGACACACATTGTACCAAACTTGCAGCCACAACTTTAGTCAACGCAAATGGTGAAAACAAATAGTTATGTTCAACGACACTTAGTTAATGAATGGTAAATTCTTTAGGAGAATTATTCAACTGCATGGATTTTCAAAAAATATAAATGGAGGGACAACTGATATTTAGGAGGGACAGTTGGCATCTCTGCATGGGTAGTCAGCAACGTCCGTCCCACCCATCAACTGACTGTGATATGAGAAGACGGCACATCACAAATCAGCCAAAGGGTGAGACGACGACGAAAAGAGTCCACATCATTCTTCTTCCTTTAGGTTGGACAACTCCAATAAATGAGTAATAATAAACGAGTACAATTAAAAATGTGATTCAGAAATATCATCCTTTGGGTAAAAGCATAAATAAAAACAGGACACACAACGGGTCAAATGCTGATGGTCATCAAAGTGAAGCCTACAAATACAAGCCCTGAAACGTAACAACTCTCAGCCGGAGTAACAAGCTTGGGCATGCAGAAATGCAACTGTATATAGTTGATCAAAGTGGTCAACACGCCCATCCAATGACTGTGATATGATTGAAATAAAACACATCAAAGTCTTTGAAAGGGAGTGCTGAGTCACAAACCGTCGTACAAGTTTTTGCGACCCAAAAACTTGTACAATAAACATTGCTAAAACCAGGACGTCGAAAAACCATGCCCATAAAATCACAAAGCTCGCAGTAAGTAAAATTGTTAAAATAATCCACAACAAAAATGAGGTATGGAAAACTGATCCTCGCCTCATCTCCGGTGCGCAGATGGTAACCCACCACCATGCCGCCCATCCAATGACTGTGATATGGACTTAGAAAATCACATCACGGTTATTTGATGGTAGGCAGGGGTGGCAAATCGAATGGCGTTGAGCTGCAGTAACGAACATGCACGCATGAAAAAGAGAAAGTCAGAAGTTAATCCACCATTTGACACCATTTACAGAAAAAAAGAAAGATGTACGCGAGACAAAAAGCAGCTGGTGGCTATCAGTGGGACATCCGACCGTGCCAAAAGAACTGTGGGAGAAGGACAGCATTCTCGGCCATCAATTGGCTGTGATATGGGGCGTTGCAGCACATCACATCTAACTGATAGGCAGAAACGTGCGTCCGAACAAAGGAGCCTTAAGGGAGAGGCCATCTTGTGAGCCGATCGTTCGGAAACCAGTAAAACAGATCGTAGAAAACATTCGACTAACCTGTGGAGGAAGGAAGCCTTGAAGATCCTTTATGCCCGTCTACCTACTGTGATATGATCGTGAGTAAAACAGACCACAGTGTGCAAACGGGTATAACAAATCAATTGCTCCGATCTGAAAGTAAGTCCATCAAGCACAATTACAAACCTGCAGGCACATCAAATCAACAGCCCCGACTGAATCTCAAAGTAATTCCACTGAACAAAATCGCACATGCTACATCTAATTCAAAACAGAACTAAACGCAAAACTGACACTGTAGTTGAAATCAGCACTAACCACAATCCCTCTCAAACGAATGTGATATGAGCCAAAGAGACACATCCCAAACGCATGACAGGGAGGATGGCTGCGATCGATCATGAACTTCGTAACAAACAACTGGGATGCAAAAAGAAAAATCACTACATAAAATTTTAGAAGTGCGTACTAGAATATCCATTATGGCTGCGATTGACCACGAATTTAACAAACACAAATGGATGTAAAAAAAAATAAAACAACCACTACGTCAAATTTTATAAGTGATAACTAGAATAACCATCCAATGGCAGAACAGAATGTAACATGAAGCAGGGTTGGCTGGGACTAAAGTGTTCTGACAAACGGACTCATGCACCAAGTTTAAATAAACTCCATGGAACTGGTCGCTATAAATAGACATGGGATGACAGGAATGAGACCAGCTCAAGCCTTTCACAGTGAAAACAGCTCACACAAGCACATAAATAACAACAAAGGACAACAGCGTACTTGACACTGATCACCTGTCACTTGTCAACATTGGTTAGTAGTTAGTACAGTTAGTTCCTCTCAGCTCTGCTCTCCTCTCAATGTAATTTTCATTCAAAATTAAGCAGAACAAAGAAACATAAACAAGATGGTGGAAACATTATCCTGATTTCAGAAGGGGATAAATTGTACCATTGATGCCATTAACAACTTTGAAAACATGGGGTAAAATTTGGATCACAATGCGCTTGTGATGCGCAACATATCAAAAGTGGACTAAGGAGATAGCACTGGGAAATAGAACGCACTGCGTAAAATACCATAACCTTTTGGTGTGCTTGAGTGTAAGAAAGCACTGGGAAATAGAACGCACTGCGTAAAATACCATAACCTTTTGGTGTGCTTGAGTGTAAGAAAGGTGAGGGAGATGGGTGGGGAGGCAGTGAACAGGTGAGGTGAGGATTGAACATCACAAACCAAGAGATGAATAGCAAAGATGCCCTCTTGTCAGGTCTGAATTATTGTAAAAATATGATTATGCACTTTCGTTTTAGAATCTAACAATGATTAAAACGATACATAGCTTTTAGTACAGAATGGAGAAGAGGGCATCCCATCCATGTGACAGAAGATAAGGGAGGGAACAAGCCAGACAACGGGTTGTTAGAACAACAAAGGAACAACATCTCTCACCGAGCATCTCGGGTGGCAATTTTTCCTCGGTCTCCACTTTCACCTCCACATCCGATGGCGGGTCGCAGTCGCCGCTTGCTAAGGAATCCTCTACGGGCTCCTGTTTGACCTCCCGTGCAGGCTGTCGAACTTTGGTCACCTTGGGCGAGAGCGGCTCTTTCTTTGGCACGACTGTTTGCTGTTGGGGTTTGTTCTTTGACACGACTGTTTGTTGTTGGGGTTTGTATGAAAGCTCCTTCTTTGCAGTCTTGGAAACTGTCGGACTTGCCTTTGGGGCAGACCGGTTCTTGCTGCTTCCGGGCTCTTCCGTCTTAAAGGGATTGTATTGAGGCCTGATAGGAGGAAGAGGAAGGGGGGGGGGGGGGGGGGGGGGGTTTGTTTACTTGAAACGTATCCATGAACCATTAATAATCACCGGGCTTCGAATTTCATGGGGGAAAGCCTGGTGGAAAGTCATAAGAAACCAGTAATAAATACAACAGGCTTATTCGACTGGCAGACCCTGCCAATAATAAAAACATGACAACATGCCATCTGTTAAGCTAGCCTGTCACTATAACCAGAGCATTGAAATTTTTGTTAGCTATCGTGGGGCCAGGAGCTGGAAGACATACCACTGAATCCTTTGACCGATTATCTCTTTGGCAAGCAAGAACTCAAACCGAAGCAAAGAGGAGAAAACATACCTTTTAGTCGGCTTGGAGGTGCTGCTCACTTTTCCACCACTAGGAACAGAAGACGAAGCTCCTTTGCCGATATTGCCCATAAGACCTTGAAGGATATCATCATCGGCCAAAGTCGCCTCTTTCTGGAATAAGAATGGGATGCATCGTTTGCAAACATTGATTTCCTTCATTTTTCAACTCGCCAATCAGTGGTTCTAAATATTTAATTTCACAAAATAGTGTGTGAGGTGGAACGAAGAGACGACTAGGCTACAAGTCGCCTCCCAGATTTCCTCTGTTTATGTAAGCAATGGTGTACAAGGAGTGATCGCTTGTGAGCACACCATACAATTGACCATTGCTAAATTAGACATGCAAGATGTGGCAAGTAGAAAAAATTTGAATCGTACACAGACCTGCCTAGTTCAGAAGTACAAAATTAGTACTGATACTTGCTGATATTTTTTTTATTAAGTTGTAGTCAAAATTAGTAACATTCTCCATGTTGACTAAGAGGACTGCAATGCATACAAGACGTTAAAAAGAAAATCCTGAACTGTAACCAGATTTGACTTGTTGGATGACGTCTTCAACAGTCATTCATTGCATAACTTGATACATAATAATAAACATGATTTGTATACTTGGGCAGTGTGGTCTCAAAAGGAGGAGGAACAGATGAAGACATAAAAAGCAGAATTAACAAGGCAAGATTTT
>JAUEKT010003908.1:0-10500 GCA_031762655.1 Doris verrucosa
GAGAGAGAGAGAGAGAGAGAGAGAGAGACAGAGACAGAGACAGAGAGAGACAGAGCGAGAGCGAGAGCGAGAGCGAGATTACGTTTTCAGACAATAAAAAAGCGACCTATGACCTACCTCTCAAGAAATCCGCAAGGCCGGCTGTGTCGATGGCAGTCTTGAGAGTTGAAAGGTCAGTATCGTTTGCAATGACGTCATACACGGTGCCATCAAAGGGGAAAAGGATGTGAGACACCCCATGGATGACGCCATTCTTTGTCTCGATGTTACCCTGAATAATCCCTGATCCGTCTACGAAGAAGCGCTGAGGGTTTAGAAACAAAATAAAGGAAACAAATGAATTAATTTAGATTAAGAATTAGAAACAGACAAGGGAAGAGATTTGAAATACATAAGTGGAATTCGATGTACAAAACCTTCCATGCGTTAAATATGATATTTGATTTTAGAGAGTGTCTTTCAAAAAGCCATATATCCTCTCAATGTGCAAAAGCTAGAACTTTGAAGTAACATCGTTATGTTCTTCTGAAAATCACAGATCTTTTTCCCCCCCCTTCAAATTGCCATAACTTTCATGATATCTTCTCAGAAACATAACCGTTGTGTTTAACATGGCATCCACAGTGTTACACATGAATAGTCAATGCTGGTTTTTTAATGTTATCTGTGATTACTATTCAACCGGTGTCCGGCCTGACATTCGGGTCTGGTGTGGGTGTGTGGTGGTACCCCTATCAAAAGTTAGGATGGAACAATTAAATGGCATAACATCATCAACTAATCCTTACATTATTGTAAACGTAGTGATTCATTCGCAGCATATCTCCACTTGCTGCGGTGAACGTTTTTTCATTGGTGAATTCTTGCATTTTATGTCGGCCCTGAATCACGTGGTAGGTCAACACGCGCTTTAGCATGTCCTGGTCCTTTTTCAAGTCGTCCACGGACAGCTGCAAGTAGCGGAGGTCTCGCCCAAAGGCCCTGTCGTTTGGCACAAACAACGTGACGTTGCCTAGGATGGCAGAAATACATGGATACAGACGTGACGTTGTAGTATGAGGATTAGAATACGCAGAATAGATTATGTAAACGCTTCTGATTGTGGCACCAAAATGTGCGTTGAGTATACAGAGATAAGGGAATATCAAGACGAATGACATCGAAATCGATCAATATTTCTCAAAATGCTAGTGATTTCATTATTGTGATGATTATGATAAATAATGATTGATGATGATGATAAGGATGGTGATGATGACGATAATATTAATGTTGGAGACAACTCCGAAGATGATAATGATATCAATAATTAAGTCGATATTCATGGTAATATTAATAATAACAAATTGATTCACGCGTTATTGGAAAGAACAAGTCATGAAAATAAACAAAAACAGAGAAGAAAAGTAGGTAGGCGGCCTAAAAGGAAACACCAGGGGAGATAATTCGAAGATGACTAAATCGAGCTATTTATTATACAAACTGGTGAGATCCGTGAAGATGGAGTCTAGTCCAGCGGTTTTCAGAAGATCGATGAGGATGTTGGACCTCAGCTTTTCCAAGGCTTCCATCATGGTGATGTCATAGTACACTGCCTCACTTAGGGCCACCAGTGAGATGGCTACCAAGATGCTAGGGATTCTCATCTGGCGATTTAATTGATCAATGAATAAAAAGAAGGTCAAATTATCGCAAAGTTATATTAGTATTGCTAAAGACAAACAGTGAGACTAGGGGCTTTACACAATAGGTAAACAGTAGACAAAGCAATTGGATAGCCCCGAAAGAACAAAGACAAGAAAGATGCATAGGATATAAATGGGCATAAACGGGGCTCGAATCCGCGACCTTTGCGTCGGCACCTATCGCCTCGCCATAAAGAGAAACACTCAACTGACTGAGTCACTTGACTTCCGAAAAACATCAATAATCATATAACAAGAAATAATTACATTGTTTGTTATCTGATTTATTGGTTATTATTATCCTCTCTTTCGATGCAAAACGTCCTCCTAAATTTAAGTAAATGTTAAGCTTACACATTCCAATATTTCCTTTCAATTTGCTAATGATTTGTACGGTTCATTGTGTTTCCGCAACACTTCTCAGCTGTAGAATCAGCATTTTAAATCGATTTCATAAGTCAAGAGACCTCTCCGTGGGAAAGATCATTTTTTAAAGGGGTGGTTGAAGCTTGTTTAATTTTTAAGGTACCGTGCGTGTTTACACCAAGAATTACTTTACTTCTATACAAAATGTGTTATGCATCTCCGACAATTTTCATGTTATTTTGTACGCTGGAATAAACAATAAAGAATAATTCGATTCTTTCGTCCCAACTCAGACCGACGTATCTGCAAAACCCAGATTTATGTATGTAAACACGATTTACACGATGATAACCCTTATCCAACATGTGTCAATGACAGGCAAACATGTGTGCCTCTGAAAGGGAATCCCTGTGTACGTTAGACAAACTTGAATGAACCGTCAAATCTAGCTCTATATCGACCTCAGCATTTTCTTCTCAAGACTACGAATTCCTCCGAGCAAGGAGCTAATAGTGTGTTAAGGCTGTGTTGACGAAGAATAACACACTCGTACTATTTCATGAGAATAGAATTGCGTTGAATTTGACAAATCTTTTCACACACATTCCCATGCCTTCAAATTCACGGTTTGACTACAATCAAATGGAAACAAAAATGTCTCGCAATTTTTCTTTCGCTAAAAGAAGGCTAAATAGGCAATCACTATTTTAATAAGAATATAATTATGCACATATAAGAAATTAACCCTTTAGCCTACCTTTAATCGATCGCTTGAACAGACAGGAGTTCTACGACTGAAAGATAAATGGGACAAGCATCAGGGAAACTCGTCTGATGGTAGTGTCTTGCCATCGTTGCCTGGATTTTTAGGAGATAAGGTGGACTGACGTAACGTTGGTCTCATAATTACGATGAACACGCACTCCCTTTCCCTAGCTGTGTCCCACAGAAGATAGCAAAGATTTTGCCTTCCGTTTCTGTCTTCCCCTGTCCAGTTCTATAATACTGTCAGTAGTTTTCTTTTCCAGAGTAACAGCTTGGTAGGCGAGGGAGGGGAGTAGAGAACGTATAAGGTGATGAGACAATAGTTCCAACGCCATTTATGTTGGATAGCAATGGAGATCCGGATATAACAGCATTGGAGATAAAGAGCATTCTGTAATAACGAAAGTATTTGAGACTAGGTCCTTTTTCTTATTATATCTCTGTTTTTACTATATTAGTGATCCCATGTCCTTGAAAGCCAAAATTAACACAAACATTGCTATCTGATATTAAAGACGATAGTTTTCAACGTGCATGAGCACTCATATTTTCCAGACACAGACCACACTACGTAATCAAGACAAAGTTATAGGACGAAAGAATATAATAATATTGGTAAAAATATGTGACTTTCATAGTATGTGCCAGATGACCAGAAAACAACTCTAACCAATGCAAGTAGCTATACCTCCTTCTCAGTGCGCCGGTTGTCACTAAAATTGAATAGAAGCCAGAATGTTAATCTAAATTGAAGTAGATTTATTACCGGTGAGTTTGCTAACCGTCACTCCTCAATCCCGCTTTGCGTATTTTAAACCAGCTTTTCCTGAGAAAACTCATGAATTATTTAATCTCCTCACAATAAAGCCGGTTTTTGCCGTCTAAAAAAAAGCCATCTTAGCTAGTATGTCAAAAATTTAAAATGTCTGATTCACTGGAAAATAAGAATATGAAGATCGAAATTAGGGAAAAACATAAGGTCGTCTTCGACAGCAACGCGCGCCAGAAAAGGGTAGAGTGGTTCAAGAATCCGTGGAAGTAACACCATGACCAATGAAGTCAATACGACGCCGCGGCATTGAAGTTGATTTTGCGAAGCAACTGTCAGAATTGCAAGGATGACCTGGAGAACTTTCTGTTCTCCGTGGGAAAAGTCATATCATAGGGCGCAGCCTTGGGCATCAAATCCAGGCTACAACGTGATATCCCCCAAGCACTTTCACAGCGTAGAGGAACCATCTGCCACTCCATCTCTATCGCAAGCGAGTGGAGGAGAACATAATAATATTGACTTACATTGGAGGATACATCGTCTATAAATCTTCCCCATTGGTATGTGATTGCTGTTCGCAATTTATGGCTGGCGAAAAGGAGGCTACCTTTTCGTTATGTGGTTTCTTTTTCGAAATATTTTGCCATCACTTTACGTTCAGGCATTTGGGGAATCTTGTGTCCGAAAATTCTCGATCTAGCTTCGAGCGTAGTGAGTAAAAGTGATTCTCTCTTACTACAGTTTGTATAATGATAATTCGGCTACAGGGAGAGCACGGGCATTACGACAATTTCATCTGGAACAGCCGCTCTTGTTATAGCCGAGTTCCGGAACACTTGGCATTATCAACCGTTACCGGAAGCCTTGATCACGGTTGGGGAAAAGACTGAAGACAATCAGTTCTATCAGGACAATATGACGTCATCTTATTGAAGCCTACTCTTGATTTCAGAGTCAGCTGTCGTTTGTCCCACTGGTCCCTGGCAGAGTGTGCACTCTGTTAAGATCTTTCCCGTATTTGCACTATTCCTTGATTGTTCTGGCACTCATTCTATAGGGTGAGACCAGGTTGTGGACATTTGTTTCAGTTGTATTTCTGTGATAACGCACCTAGTCACCAACATGTTTTTGTCGCTCGCAATATCATGGCTGGCCACTTCTTGTGTTCTGGCTATGCAATCTCCTGAAGATGTGATTCAGGGCCTCAACGCAAGCACCTTCTTGAACGCAGCCCAAACTTTAAACGAGCAAAAGATATTAGGAGGGGACCCTAATGGTAAGAAGTGAAGTATTGCTTACTAAGATAAAAACAAAGTTAAGTAAGATATTTTGAGCATGATAAGTACCGTTTGCAGCCAAAGACGGTCAACTTAAAATCAAAATCAAAACGATTTAAGATATCAGTGTGCGATTGTTGTTTAAAATTATTTGATTGTGATCGTGTCTAAAACATCCATTGTGTTAGTTTGGTTGAAGAATGCATGTGACAAATCAAATACACTTGGTACTAGTAAATTATACTTTCCTGACATTACCCGACTCGATGCTGGGTACAACAATTGCCTTCTTGGCAAACTATAGCTATGGCGGATGCTTCCAAATAATAATCTTGCATTGATTTAGGAGTTAGATATTGTACCCGTATCTCCTTCCCCAGTTACAACAAATGATTCTGGAAACTACTGCCATTAGTTCTTCCCTAGAACCGAACACATGAGCCACGAGCAGTTCGTGAATGTCGTCTCTAAGAACGTCTGTGAGGAAGTTAATCGCCACAACTTGTGATCTTCGGTGGTCTTTTTGTGAGACCATCGGGCAACATCGGGCAACAATCGAGATGCAAAAAAGTTTAGAATGAACGACATCATGCACATTCATTGGTGAAACTTTTGGGATGATTTTAAATCCATCCTTATCACTCATCAATGTTATCAGTGTCTCATCATAGGTGGAGAATAGAGGTCTGCCAACGTGTGGCTCATCCACAAGCCAGTCGCCTTTAATAATGGCATATTATCTGTATTTCACTCATGGTCTTCTCACCATATAAATTTCCGTATGAATTTGTTTGAATTATTTTCCATGTTCCTGAAGGAATGTAACGACTACCCGACATCCACTCTGGACCAATTTCCAATGTGTCTGGCCATCTTAATTTTCGTATATTAACATGGAGCGTACATTAACACTTGATGCAGAAATTGCGTGTTTAATAAGATTTTGTACACAGCTTACAGAGTTTTAAAATGTTGTTGGTTGAAAATAATATTAATTGTATTTACATTAGTGTCCAAACTACCCTACGTATCCTTTACTTGATCATAGTATATCAGGGTTGACATTTACGTTTTGAATAACTTTTCGCTTTGTTTCATCCGTTACCAAGGACCATACACCATTTTGGTGCCCAACGATGCAGCCTTTAACAAACTGAGTTCAGGAGAATTGGCTGCCTTGACGAGTGACACCGCCCTGTTGAAGGAGGTACTTGGCGTCCACATAATAGCAGGAGAGCTCTTCAGTTGGGATTTCGTCAACGGAAGAATTCTGGAGTCAGTCAACGGTCACTATCTTCGAGTGTACAAGACAGCCGCTGTAAGTAAAGCTGCGCATTGAAGTCGAGACCAGTGCCCATTGAAAGTAAATGGAACTTGGCGATTTGGTACCTATTTTAAAACAACGTAATGCAGTCTACATCTGATGTCCTATAATTTAAACTAGGCAATTCCCCACGCCCCCCCCCCCCCTCAAGGACAATAAAGAGACTGTATGATAAGCCCACACCTCTTTCAAATATGGTTGTGAGACCATCTAAGGAGACAGAGCAGGGGAGAAGCACTCGAAATTTGTGATGCGTAAGCGAAGGTGAGCTGAAAGACAAAGATGGATCCTGTTTGCCTTAAAATATCGTTGGAAGCAAGCGCAGGGCCCCGAGTATTGAATAGATCAATGAAGGGCTGCTTCTCTTTGCTGATTTAATATATTGAAAACTAACTCACGTACCTTGTTAATAGCCCTGGTACAGTCCAAACGGCCATTCAATTTCAATATGTATATTTCAAAGCTTATTTCATTCCGTTGAAACAAATATATCACAGCTTTTACTTCGTTAGCTACCAATCTGGTATATATATGTCATTTTCTATCATTTCCATTTACCATTAGCCGGTGTCTTGTTAATCTATCTCGCAGCCGGAAACCTTCTTTCTATTATTTGTAGTTGTCTTTGTTAATTTAATTTACTCCAAGAATAAATTTGCGCTGATCAAGTACTTATTGGACATGTATAATCCAGAAGTTTACACCATAGTGTTTCCATCTTACCCATGTACATTAACTCGTATTCTATACACAAGACGTTTACACCTTAGTGTTTCCATCTTACCTATGTACATTAACTTGTATTCTATATACACGCGTACAATTTAATCATAGCACGGAGTTCAACCTTGACTTGAAGTTTCTTTTTCAAGCGTGTGCCATAGAATTTATGTAATATCCATGTCTCCCCAAAGGGCACAACATATTTCAACTTTGCCAAAGTGCTGCAGTGGGACATAGAGGCCAACGGTGCTGTCATCGTTGTTATCGACACTGTTCTTGACGCCCCTGAAGGCACCATCTATGACATCATCAGAAACCCAGACTACAAGCTGTCCACATTTGCTGACTTGGTCGACAAGGTCCACTTGAACCGAACCCTGGACTCCAAGGGTAAGGGGAAGTTCATAACTAACTATGCTATTAAAAAAAAATAATTAAACTCATCCTAGGCCTTGACAGACCAAAAGAGCCGGAGTCTGTCCCGGTTTCTGTAGCGTTAAGCGGAACAGATGATATAAGATCACCCCCCTGGACAGGACGCTTGTCTATCACAGGTTTACTCCCAGGCCCTTGCTGGTGTTCCTTTATACCTGAATCGAGTGGAGCATTTTGAGTAAATTTTCTGCCCAAGGAAAATACACGATGATCGCGGATGAGATTCGAACCCCGTTCCTCTCGATCAGCTGCCCGACGCCCTAACTAATCGGCCACCGTGCCCTCCACTACGATTTCATAGTGTTATAATTATATCATTACAGAACAAAAGCATTCCATATGAATCCAAGACCATTTTTAATTTTCTGAGAAGATAATATTATAAAATCGAATGCGTCTTATTTGAATTTCGTGAGCGAAAAGAAGTGAATGCGATGCTACGGAGCTACATTAATTGTGTGACATTACAAAATCGAATTTGTTTAGTTTATGTCCAAGAAAAAATCAAGGCAATGAATTGCAGCATATTATTGAGATATTAACTCTTTGGACCCGAAACACCGCTACGGCATGCTTTCCTGTCAATGTCATTCAAAATACTGAAAGCAGGAGGGGCTATGGAGTTTGCCAAAGTTACCAACCACGGGAATGGTCCTGGCTTGCTTCATCTGTGCTGGTCTCTGACAGTATATCCGTTCAACATTGTCGCAATGCTGCTCTTATTTTTCCTTAGGACATCAATAGCTTGCTTTCATGTATAAATCTAACTGTTGAGTATAATAACACTGTGTCAGTTTATATCGGAGGGGATCTTTGCTTTCTTAATTCCATTTTCAGCAAGCGAATATTTTGAATTACCTTGAAGAGGTTGTAGGCACGGTGGCTGAGTCGCTAGGGCATCCGACTACTGACCGAGAGGTACAAAGTTCGAATTCCATCCACGGCCATCGTGTATTTCCCTTGAGCAAGAAAAGTTACTCCAATTGCTTCTTTCGACTCAGGCATAAATGAGTACCAGCAAGGGCTATAATTCAACATCGACACACGCGTCATGATGGCTTACGGCCTAACGTCCAATAATCACAGAAAAGACAGATTCTGAATGGGCATTTTCATTTATGTCCATGTTTACATACTACACCCCAAGCTTAATACCCCTTTTCAAAAACCATTACGAAATTGGTATTGTTCACCAGCATAATACTAAGAATTACATGTTAAGTTAAACCGGATAAAACAATCGTCGATCTACCACGGCATATCGCTTATTACACCTTCCCAAAAACCCACAATTGCGAGAGAGAGAAAGACATCCTTTCCTCTTCGCCCCTGTCGCCGTCTAGCAAGGCATTATCAAACCAACCGATTTCGTAAATAAGCCTTAAATCGATACGCGTAGACTCTGTTTATTCTGACACGCTAGGTTCAAATATTAAATTTTTGATATTGGTGCGGTATTAACGCAATAAGAATTCTGTATTTTATGATTATTCTTGATGACGTAACAACTAAACGCAGGATAGACTAGCTTCCTGTACAGGGAATAGTCTTGTGTCATGTGGTCCGCTTAACGCTACAGAAACCGGGACAAGCTCCGGCTCTTTGTGTCTAAGGCCTAGAAGAAACTTTACTTTACCTTGAAGAGGGAAAAAATGCCCGCCAGGCGAAAAGGTGGAAGTGGAAGGGGAAAGTATGACTTACCAATACCTACCACTCTCGGCAAATAATGCTACTATATAGAGTCATTAATGAAACAACAGGCATGTCAAATAGTTGAAGTTAATTCCCACGTATAACGACTTTTTTGTCTAAGTAAACAGTATTATTGAATCATCCTCAGGTGGTCCTTACACTGTGTTCGTTCCATCCCAAGCAGCCTTTGACAGGCTTCCCGCCTCTGTCTTGCAGGCTGTGACCAACGACCGCAACACTCTCAACCGTGAGTCCTCATCAATCGTTTAACTTTTAAATATCTCGTCAAATTTAACCCTCTGGGTCATAGCACCGCTGAAGAGATGGAAACCTTTGACTCCTTTATCCTGCATAAATTACATAATATAATATCTTACTTTAACTTTTGAACGAGTGAGGAAGTTGTAGAATCAATTGAGCTCATTCACTAATAATATTATGATGATAATAACGTCTTAGATTTCACGAAGCACAATATCCTACTTAAACATAGCAACGTATGCAAATCTTTTCTCTGTCGCCCGACGATCTAAGTGATGTCGTTGTTGTTTAGGGGTACCATAGTATCTTGGCAGCTAGGATTTTATCATCCGTGGCTTTGCATGCCTATTATTATTGGCCGTTCGCCCTATGTCCTCGCTCCCCTTTTCTGACTTTTTAAATATTATTGACTTTGACTCTCCTAAAACACCATTCTCTGAACCATTCACGACTGCTGCGAATTGCCTGTCCAAACAATATCTTGTTTAAACTGATGATGTTGCAAATGTACGTTTTCATTTTGAATTGCCACAAACCGAATCCCCCACCCCCCCACGCCCCAACAATACAATAGGGCATGAAAAAGTAAGTACTAGTATTAAGCTATCTTGCAATCTCTATCTCTTTCTTATGACGCGTAATTTAATAGTGTTATTAAAAGATAAACTGAATGTTTACAAAGCCCGCTTTTTGTTCCTATTGTCTTACCCTTCCCACAGATGTGATCACTTACCATATCCATTACGGCACGCTTCACCTGAAGAGTTTGGATCGCAATGGCACTCTCAGCACCTTGTACCGTGGACACAATATCCAGCTTTCCGTCTTAAGTAAGATTAAACCACCTGGTGTATATGATGTCTCCACGTCTTTTAAAGTTGTAACAATGTATTAAATAGCAATTAAATTTCCTTGGTTGAAAAGGGTAATGTGCTCAAGATTTGACAGTAGGCCTCAACTTTAATCTATGTTCGGAGACACGGTGGCCGAGTGGTTAGAGAGTCGGACTGCTGACCGAGAAGTATCGGCTTCGAATCCCATCTGCGACCATCATGTATTCTTCTTGAGCAAGAAAATGTGCTCCAATTGATTCACTTAACTCAAATGGCTCGGTGGCTGAGTGGTTAGAGCCTTCGCGTGGTGACCAAGAGGTACCGGGTTCGAATCCCTGCCGCGACCATCGTGTTTTTTCCTTGAGCA
>JAUEKT010004019.1:0-10498 GCA_031762655.1 Doris verrucosa
ATCCCCTGGACAGGACGCTAATCTATTACACATTTTACTTCTCAGCCCTCACTGGGTCTCATTTACACATGAGTCGAGCGAAACAATTAGACTATCTATTTATTTTTTTGATCAAGGAAAATACACGATGGTCGCGGATGGGATTCGAATCCCGTACCTCTCGGCCAGCAGTCCGACGCCCTGACCACCTGGCAGCTGTACCTCCACACTATCATATCCTCGTGCCAATAATCTCGCTGAGAGGCCATCTCAGTCCATTCGAGGCAGGTAATGAAACAAGAGATGAGGGTCCTCTTCAAGCGATTTTGTAGCTTTTTTTCTCGTGCCCCTCTCTGACATTACCTGGATGACAGTTCACCAACGATAACGATATTCGGTAGGCGATCGTCTTTCATTCTTGAGACATGCCCAGCCTAGCCTAATTGATTTTGTAGTAGCATGCCCTCAATGCTAGAGATTTTAGCCCATTCTAGGACTTTTGTTTTTGTGACGTAGTAACGGCGGTTGATATTGAAGACGGACCTAGGGTATTGCTGTGGAAGCGCTCAATGTTGGAGATTTCAGCTCATTCCAGGACTTTTGCATTTATGACGCAGTCACTCTGGTTGGTTTTGATGATGGAGTTAGAGCATTGCTTGTGGAAGCGCTCAATACTGGAGATTTCAGCCCGTTCCCTGACTTTTAAAATTGTGCGTTGTCCCTCCGGTTGATAATGAGGATGAACCTAGGACATAGCTGGTGGAAGCGCTCAAGAAGATGCATGTGGCTGAGGTAGAGGATGCAAGCCTCAGAGCCGTGGAGGAGAGTGATGACAACCACAGCCCCTGTAGACTCTGATCTTGTTTTGGTTTTCAGATTCTCGTTTCTCCATATTATGCGGCTGCACAATGTGCCAACGGAGCTATTGGCCTTGGAAAGTCGGTTGTCAAACTTTGTTTTAATTTTTGCTTTTTCAGGCTCTTATTTCTCCACCACATACGGCTCCACAGTCAGCCAACGGAGCCACAGGTATTGTAATTGGGCAGTCTCTCAACAATCTCCTTGCCAATTTTAGCGTCGGACGAGGTGTTACACCCCAGGTATTTGAATTCCTGGACTAATTTTAACACTGTATGGACGAATTTAATATTGACGTAAACCTTTGATTTATTCCCCAGCAGCATTTATTTCCAAACCCTTTTTCAAGGTTCAGTCGAGCACACCGTAGAACAATCCATAAAGCTTGATACTAGCGATCAGTCTTGTCCTTTCTTATCTTACATCCGTAACCACATTCACACCTGAGTTGGGTGCAGCAATGGCAGTGAAGCTGCTGTCTTACTCAGGGAAACATAACACCGTGGTCGATACGAGAATTGAAGCGTCGAACCCACCGTCAAAAGTTCAATGCCCTTATTACTGAGTCAACCACGCCTTTAAGGAGAACGGAGGAGTAACCATATGGGACAGAAGGAAAGAAAAAAAAGAGAGAGGGAAGGGAGGAATGGGGGATAACCAGAGGAAGATAGAGAGAGGGGGGAGAGGGAGAGAGAGAGAGAGAGAGAGAGAGAGAGAGAGAGGGAGAGAGAGAGACAGAGAGAGAGAGAGAGAGAGAGAGAGAGAGAGAGAGAGAGAGAGAGAGAGAGAACAAACAGTCAGACAAGCAGAGAAAAAATGAGGGAAACTGACAAATATACAGACAGTCAAAGGCGGTCACAACCATCGACAGAAGTACAAAGAGAAACTCTATTTCAAATTAATGAAAAAAGAGTTGATGGGTTCTGCAGGATGAAATGAAGGCTGACATGATTTCCCTTCAGATCAAATCGTTTCAATAAACTTTGGTTACATTCCCACGCTCCCTTGCGATTCTCTGTTATCGAATCCAACCAAAGGAAGAGATGGCTTCACTATGCCCTGAAGGTCGAGCAGTGATAAGCCCAAATATACGCGGGCTGACATTTTCGTTAGAGGGGCTAGCTCTGTAGGTCAGGTTCTGGTTTGCAAAGCCAAAGGTCTTGTGTTCAAAATCCAAGGTGACGCAACTTGAACACCGAATTCCCTTTTATTTGTTTGTTTTGGTATACTTTCCAATTTTTACCTTTGTTTTTTTAAACAGGACAAGTGGAGAGACGTTGGGATCTTCTGGTGGCAACAGTAGCGGAATGCAAATATTGCCATTGCACGTGAAAGCATGACATCTCAGGCTCAAATCTGACCAAGTTATTCAAGGCCATACTGTCATAAGGATACCTTTCACACTTTGGTAACTGTATCAGTGTACAATATATTTCGATATACGTATTTACGTCAAGATGAAGATATATTTTTTTTATATTTCATATTCCATATTTTGTATTTTCTTTGTGGCAAAATTAAATCTACGTTGCATAGCTAGTACACTTTCGGCTTTTCGCATACCAAACAGTGGGCTGTTAGGCGCTTCATGCTAACATTCTGACAAGCTCTTTGCCTATAACTGGGTACTCAATTACACCTAAGTGGAGTGGAGCTATTCGAGTTATTCATGTTCAAGGAAAATAAACGTGGAGCACAGATATGGATAGAACCCGGTACCACCCGATCCGCATTCGGACGCTTTAACCACTCATTCATCATCCCTCCAGTGTAAACTCTGCATCACACAAGCGTTCTACTCAGGAGAGTCTTATTTTCACCAGTTTTGCGCCCCTTATGAAACTTTATGTCATGAAAGGAATATTATTATAGTTCTTTCAGCTGTTTTAATAATCCGGACAACATTGCTGACAACTTATTGGCATTTGGACTCTAACAACCTCTTGGTACTCTCAGCTCAGTGGATTTTTATTTTAGCTTCAATGGTCGCTGGTTGAATCAACATGGTAGGCACTATCGACGTGGAACAGACAAGCAGCCGAAGCAATTCAGTGTGGGCATCGGAATGCAGCACAGCTCTAAGTCAAGTCAGTCAAGTTTCAATAATATTCCCCCGCATTCCCACGGTCGAGCGATTCCATGCACGTAATCGAATCTGTCCCAAGGGATACATCTCTTATGTTGCTCCTAATCAGCGAGCGGTCATAATAAACTATCCGCGGAAACCTGATTTTGAAACGCAAAAGAAATAGTAAATTCGAGATAAATAAGAACACCTATATGTTATTAGGCTAATTAATGAATAGATGCAGGTCAAAAAAACCAATGCAACTCCCCTTATTGGATTTAGTTAAGCTTATTAAGCCTATTTAAGATCTCCCCTGATTTCTCATAGACCACTTAGCTTAATTTACCAAAGATAAATTTGGAACCGACACAAAACACAGATATGGACATTTCATTTCAAGCCAAAACATCCCGCTGGCTTTAAATAGCATTAAAGACACCCCTCCCCCCCTTGACCCCTTACCCCATTCCCATCGCATGCTCTACATGGCTCCAGCAGGGCTTTCCGTCTTCTTCAGGTGATAAACAATGAAACCTGATATCTGTTTTGCGAAACGAAGCTAAGAAACCAATTTAAAGAACGCGACGCTGTTGGGGTTTAAACGTGATAGATACAGACATGCTACCATGTTCAGTGTGTGGGAAAATCGAATTATAAGATCTCTGGTTATTAACATCAATCAAAAGCCCCCCAAAATCAATGTCTAAAGTAAGAAATGCATCATCTTTGGATTTAGAATAGTGCGTTGAAGAACGTTTCGCCTCTTTGAATAGTTGCTTATCTAGTTGATATGCATTTAAATTGAAAGTTAGATTCATATGTTTATTTGAATATCAATGTATAATATTGTATAGGTTCATGTGTTCTATATGGTGTAAGTTTACCACCATTTCAAATATTCCATTTTTCCCCAATCAACTACTTTTGTCATTTTGGCACATATTGTCGCCTTATAAAACTCGCTGTGTTGCCCAAAACAATATAACGAAGAAGAAAGAAGAAGATGCATCACAAAGGTACGCTAGAATGTGTTAAAAAATATTCAGCCGAATGTTCTCTTATATCACGGTGACAGGAATACTATCACCGATAAAGCAAAACGCTCGCGTTAACAAGAAAAAATAGCTCAAGATGAAGTCTTACGAGAAAAGAACGTGTAGAGCATAGCCGAACTGAAACAACTACAACAGAAATCTGCCCTCTATAGGTTTATAATGATACGGGAATGACAGACGGTAAACCAGGCTTAATTTTATAGTGAGTATAACATCTATACCTATGTTGAAAAAGATTAAAGATAGGATCGGCGCTATTTTCCAAAAGACACATCTTTTTGTTATCATAGCAAGAGAGAATGCACTACAATATATTGTAGAATAAACATAACTAGTATTTTACCATTTACATTATTATGGTGCTGTTCTCTCCCGGGGCCAGGAACTCGATAGAGATACGTACATGAGAGTACGATAAAGTAGTCGTATCTCTTGGAGCTTCTGGCCTCTGACCAATAACAACCTTGAAACCTTTGTATAAGACTTGCGGCCCATCAGGCACAAAATACAATACAACCCTTTCTCAACGACTCGGTATTCAGTCACGTTTGAGGAAAGTGAAGCGGTCGGAGTTGATAATCTTGCTTACGGATAATCAGCAATAGTTGAGGTCAAATCCCACTCTGCTACTTCCCGGTTCACAGTCCAGCGCACCAACCGACCGGACCATCGCGCTGCCGAACCATGTGGCATCACCGGCCGCCAGCAGACAAGGCGATCGATGAGGCCACACAAATTTCACGCTAGAAAGCCATTAAGAAGGAAATAGGGAACGCCGTGAAGGGGGGAACCCAATGAGACAGAATATATAATATCCTTTTTTTACCGCGTCATTTCTATAATTCTCTGATTTACATAAATAACTGTGTGAGCGGGAAACTCTATTACCGAGTCAAAGTTGCGTTTTGAGGAAAGATAGCTTTGCTTCGCTGTGAGACGAAACATGTATGATATAGGCTACAGCAATTTCTCTTTCATTTTTTAATATTAAGACAGACAGAAATGAGCATTTATTTTCTGGTGATTTTTTGCTCTATTTTACATTTTAAGATTTAGAAAAATATCTTTATTGAAATTTTAAAATGTGATAATCCGCACATTAACAAATACAACACGTCAAACCATAAGATGGAAGCCATAGGAGAAATGAAAAAGGGGGAGACCAAGGAGCACATGGAAAACGGACCCAGAGGTACACCTGGAAAAAAAAAGGGATACACCTGGAATGAAGTGGAGATCGTAGCTCAGGACAAGGTTAGGTGGAAAGCTCTTGTTTGTGGCCTATACTCCAATGAGAGGGGAAATGGCAAATAATGATCAATGATGAATTCGCGCATTATTGATTCCAAGTTACTCTACAATAATCCGCTTTTTGCCCAAGTACCTAATCAGTCTTTAACAAAGACATAAAATCCATAATTCTTCAAGAAATTATGATCATTTGCAAGGTAATTTATTGACACTTACTTGCTTGGCTCAAAGACTGGCAATTACGTTTTGATGCATCATAGGTAATAATTATGAACCCCGAAAATACATTCTTTATAATTGATTCATATCGTAAAACTTTAATTCAAACCGATTCGCCGATTGATGTTAGTTTAATACTGATAAAATCCTAAAGATCGATTTATCTATAATACAGTCAGTCGATAAAGCTAATAGATTGGCAGACGTTATAAAATAAAGTTTTACTCACACGGCTTAAGAGACGTTTTAATATTTCTGTAAAGCAATTGTGAGACCAATTATTCTGAAATATGGCGAAGTATTTGGAGTCCAAGATAATCAGGTATCCCAGAAAAGGTACAAAGGAGGGTTAAATAAAATAACTAATTTGCTTTATGACGTAGCCTGAAACGTTTTTGCCTATCTTCTCAAAAAGTTCGTAGGCGCAATTTGGGGCGAGGTTTTTATTTAGCTTTATAAACCAGTACACAAAATGGATAATATTGCGACGTATTTAATCATCTGAAATATGCCAGTTTCAAGCATGCTTAAATCGCCTTACTCACTCAGGTTTCCATCCGCATCACTTAATGGATATATACAACTCAACTTGGCCCCTTTTTACGAAACTAAAAAAACAAAACAACTCTTCTCAATGTCGTCTGGGGACGACCGGTTATCGAACCCTTTGGTGAAGGTATTTTAGGACGCAACCTCAACGCATGACGTTAACGTTAGCGACTGCGTTAACAGCAGCCAGTGACGCATTCGTTAACGTTAACGCCATGCTCTAAAATACGACCGCTGAAAAAGCCAAACGTTGTCTCAGTGGAACGAGATAATAATAGGCCTGCGTCCAAGAAATTGTTTGGAAGACACAAATCAACCAAGTCAACCACGCTCACGCGCAATGACTGACTGCACTGGTAGTGTCCTTTTTCCGTTTAAATCAACCTTTATATCTATATTTCTCACTGAACATTATGGTGTCTCAGACGGCTTTGGCAGACAAGATAGAAGTACGATATCATACAGTGTATTATTTATTTGCGTCCGGTCGGGTCGTAAATCATTGTCGGATTTTCATAAGCCATGCAGATTTTCTGCTCTCATGCTCCATAATAAATTTGCTTCAAAACTTTCAAGTAAACTTGGGTCGAGATCTATGTATGTAAGCATTTCTGTTTCCTCATGGGTCACAAAGTTAATCTCAAGCGTACAATATTATGACGTATGTGAATGTCTATGAGAGGAGAAAGCCTGATGATTGGAAGTATGGGTGTGTAAAATTAATGTACTGACTTCTCAAATTTAAAACTTCCCACCCATAAGGGGTTTATTTCTTACGCTGACTTCAAAATGACTTTGTTCTGAGAGTGCACATTCCAAAAGCACATTGGTTATCGCTACTGTGGAGCGTCATTTGCCGATAACAATATATTATCACTACAACACCGACAAAACGCCAACCATTAAAATGGAGTCGTGTCCTTGTATGGTCCAATTTTACGTACATTTTCATCTTCAACCAATGGGGTTTGGACAAAGCCTACATATTAACAAGCCTGGCAATTGGACAGCTTGGAGGCTGGTTGTCGTAATCGAAAGTAATCTTGTTTATCTCCATTAGAACAACCAGCCTTCAAATGTCGGTTCCCTGGTGTGTTCTTGTGGCCGCTTCTGTTTGGGACCATCATTTCCATGGCATATTATTATCGTTGAGACTACATTCAGATGTTTCTTTTACAAGCCCTACGAAGTTTCAGTGAAAGAAAACATTAAGTATTTTTGAAAATTTCCGACCTTTTGTTGTTTGACTGGTGATTTAACTTTGAAAATAGAGATGTTTTTCTTTTTGAATTGTAATATGGTCAAATCATCTCTCAGAAAACATGGACATTTCTCATGCTTTCAGGAAAAGAAAAAAGAAAATCTCAGTTACAGCTTTTTCGTTGAATATGAGTTATCAAGGGAGATTAAAAACATTTACACCATTTTAAAATCAAATAAACCAACTACACTAGTGAAACGTAATACAATGAAAGAAACATGATAAAAATGAATACAAATGACAAACAAATCAATGGACGAATCTATCAATTCAATGTATTCATTAGATTGCGTTCTTGTCAGAATTCTTTTCTAAATGTTATGGATAATTTGTTGTATTACAAAGTTGCATTCATTAATGTTTTACTGTTTGAATCGAATGAGAACTTCAAAGTTGATTAAATAAAATACTGTCATAGAAACATTTAGATAATACTTCCAAACGCCAGACGATGCTATTTGTTTGTTCATCCGTTGCCTTTTCTGTTTGCAATGCTTGTTTTCCAAATGGAACTCGTGCTTTATTGAAAAGGGAGTGAGAGTCTGTGATAACAAAACTATGTGGCGCATGTTATTGTCGCCTGAGTGCGATTCATGAAAAAATGAGAAGGAATAAAAGATTCACAAGAACTAAAACAGGTAATAAAATTCCACTTTTCCTCGTTTTACCGAAACAACCCATGACAAAGACAATTGAAATAAAACAGCAAGAGCGCCATATACTCTGAAGGAAAGCTGATAACATGGGTGTGAGTCTACATTCTCAATTCCCATGGTCTTTTATGGGCAAGTGACATCAAAACGATAAGGGAAAGTGATACACTTTTGTTTCTTTTTCGCCCAAATACTTCTATCTCTAACGTAACCATTCTGCGAAAAGTTATGACATGTAAATGCACATAAAACAGTACTTTCTCTGTGAAACGCTTACTTTCCAAATGGATTGAGTCTATGGCTACCTAATACCAGACAAGGTCATGTCCCAAGGCATGTGTTGCCTCAGCCAAGCGCAGTCTTTGAAAGATACTGAGACATAAATCATGTTGACGTTTAATTTGCTAATGGTAAAATATAGAAATATTACTGACGCCAACAAAAGAGAGGAGTAAAGGGCTGAGAGTGCTCTAAAATATATTTAAACAACAACAATTAGGAGTTTCTACATGACGTCAAATTTACGTGCAGGAGAGAAAACTGATGATGTTTTTAATTGAATAAAGAATAATTCGAATTAAAATTATTGTATTGTGCATGCGTGGTTCGCTGTCATGTTTTTGTTTGATCAATGGCTCCAGAATGGTCCATTAGATTGAATTTCCATTTCAGGTAAATCAAAAACTAAATTAGATGATTAGCGTAACGAATTTTACTTCATATCCCATTAGCTAAATGTTTATAATGTTTAAATCATTTGGATTTTCATGGCGCCTACATAATATTTAGACACTCTTAGCGTTTTAATGTCATTAATCCATCATAGAATCAATGCACATTCTGAAACAGTTCGCAATCATTCATTTGAGTGATATATGTCTTCAACTGTTTTAAAGGTAATATGTCTTCAACCTTTTTAAAGGTAATATGTCTTCAACTTTTTAAACGACGCGGATGGTTTAGCCCTCCATGATAACTGTGGAAAGAGCGATCCGAACTTTTGTTCTAGCCCTCCATGATAACTGTGGAAAGAGCGATCAGAACTTTTGTTCTAGCCTATAAGGGCTTTATTTACTTTCATTTTCTATTTTCTGATCTCAGGCATTATGGTAGGTGTAAGACATACAAATTCACAGCGGTACCCTCTGGTGTTTCCCCCGAATGGAATGAATTGAATATATTGTCAAACGGAACTCCTATATTAATAAAATTCTTAAAATGTGGAATATTCTTGAATTAAGGCCGAAAGACGCCAAAACTGTTATGGCTTTTAAGCTATCAATGGATGGAGAAATGTTTGACCTGATATTCATTTATGTCTGAATTAAAATATGGAAAGAGGATGGTTGTCTGCTTCATTTGTTTGATCATATATTATGTATTTAATGATTGGTTTGTTTGAAAGTGTAGATTTCTTTGATGAATAGTCTGACTGGCTATGGATGTTTGTTGGTGGACGTAAATGATGTTTTTATTTTGCTTCGAAATGACCATTATACATTTATAAATATTCAACATTCAGTGTACAATGAAAAAACGCAAGATAAAAAACCGAGAGGAAGACCTCGTAGAAAGTGGGAGGAAGATATAAAAGAGACACTAAAGAAATGAAACTTGACCTTTATTCAAGGAAAAAGGAAATGTCAGGACATGGGAGACTGGAGAAAGATGACTTTGGGAATCTAAACCCCATAACCGAAAGGTAATTTGGGTATTGATAAAGAAAGAAAGAAAGAATATTCAAAATTGACTTTGGGCATTTAAAAGCTAATACCTAAACTATTTTTAATACTTATATGACAATATTATTATTATCAATGCGGTGAACGCTTTCTTGATTTCAAAGCGCTTTTCCCCCATTGGTCATTGTAGTTAATATCACTAGAATACTAGAGCTACTTGTTATCGCGATACTTGCATTGCAATATGGCCAACTGATTTTCAAATGGTTCAATATCAGGACAACCTTGGGTTGTTGTTGTTTTTTTACAAAGCGATGTGTTTTTGATATTCTTGAATGTGTTTTCGAATAAGAAAGGAGATACAAGTTTGATGACAAATTTTAATGAAATTTACACATGGAGGATTCTGTAATCCTGGTGGAGTGTCCCAGGGACATGAAACCTGTGTATACGTAACAAAGTTGCCACTACTGGGACATGGAAAATGGAGCACGAATCATTTTATTTCTTTACTTAATAACATAAGGCCCACCCGATATTGAAAGGAATCAATAGATTTATCTAGTTATACTGAATAGATTTGAAGTTGCATTAGAAAGTGTGAAGACATGAAACAATTCCAACGTTGTAAATATAACGCGAATGTATAAAAACTAGGAAACTAAATATCAAATCTACAACATTTTAAAAATAATGACGTCAGCCTAAAGTCATACAAGTCACATGACTTAAAAGCTTCCTCCCGGCTATTAAGGAAGTAAGTTCCTCCTAGCTCCTTGACAGAGCCAAAGAGCAGGAGCTTATCCCGGTTTTTGTTGCATTAAGCTAAACGGATGATACAAGATTATCCCCTGGACAGGACGCTAATCTATTACACATTTTACTTCTCAGCCCTCACTGGGTCTCATTTACACATGAGTCGA
>JAUEKT010004130.1:0-10495 GCA_031762655.1 Doris verrucosa
ATCTTCCCAGAGGAAGCTTCATAGCAAAAGGGGCCCCTTCCAAAGAGGCAGAACAAAGTAAAAGTATGGCAAAGTTGTTTCCCTCCCATTCATTAAGCTGTTTACCCCTGTTCATAGAGGTATGTTCATTGCATCATTGTAGTACATGAATTCATAAAAAATAATGTTTATTTAGATCAAGTTTAAGTTAGATCTAGGCCTATTTTACGATGCTCGTACATGCGCCGCACAGATTCCGCGCGTTGGCTCGAGGCTCGAGGCTCGATTAAGTTTCCTCCTTTTTGACTTTTTCTTGTTATGATCGCTGAAAGCAGTGTGTACGGTATTGGGGTAACTAAAATGTGAAAGGAAATTTGTTAGGCTTCATGATGATATGTTGTCTTATTACTTTAGCTGCACTGGGACTTTGGCCCTGATGGTATATGATTGAAACATTTTGTTGGTGTTTCTTTTGGCCCTGTAGTACATCATCATGAGAAGTTAATCACGGAGGCTGGGTTTGGTTCAGTTTTTTTCTTGGGTTGTTTCGTTTTTTTCTTGGTAGGTGTTTTGTTTTATTCTTTTTTTTTCTGTTTTCTGTTGGGAGGCTGTTGTTTTTTATTTAATGTGTAAATTTTCCATATTTGTTTTAATTTGCTTCAGCATGTTGTTTTAGTTAGCTTATTCCAATCATGGAGAAGAATTTTAGGATTTGAAAAGACCTTTTTTATGTAATTTGTGATCAAATTCAGGCATCTATTATTGAATAAGGCTACAGCCATTTTCAGAGTGTCAAACTGGTCTCCTTAGATGATTTGTCTGGAATCTAGATTCTATATTTCGATCTATATTTAAATCTAAGTTCTAGTCTAGGTCTAGATTGATTTTTCCACGGCCTGAATTCTTATCATCAGAAATATAAAGTACCTTTGCTGATTTGGCCATGTGTATATGTATATATATGATATAGAAAGGAAACATTATGTACTTTGGCTAATTTCTGTATTATGTGAGACGCTTTAGTTTTGTGTTGTGTATTTTATTCCCAAAAATCTTTTATCCTTTTTCACTTTTTTCCTTGAGATAAATTTTTAATGCCTGAGTGTGAAGTTCTGGATTATGAATACATTTAGTTGTCTTATCGCTACGTCTAAGATAACCTTTTGTTTCTTTCATAAATTAACAAATAATGTTTTATATTTTCAATAAAAGATGTTTCAATAAAGTAAGAACTGAAAACAAAGTCTTTTCTGTACGGGTGTAACCTACATTAATGCAAGGTTTGGTTGTTTCCATAAAGATTGGCAGACATTGCTGGTAAAGACTAATTCACTAAAGTCACAAATTTAGCTCAGCCATTTTGCCATATTTTGATTAATTTTAAAGATTTTTGACATTCTTGCTTGCAATTGCGTCACAAACATCTATCCCATAAGAAAAATCTTTAAAATATGGCATGGAGGCCGGATTCATGACCGTTCTGAATTGGCGTTAGTCTGACCCCGCGGAATTATGCAATTTTTTTCATAATTATGAGGCCAAAATATCAAATTATGCAACAAATTATGCACCGAGTCGGTAACTATTTTAACAATGTAGTAATCTTAAAACTGAATAATTTTTTTTCTCGAAATGGTGCCAAAACTGAAATAAGCAAGCAAAGCTCTTTCTACGAGGTACACAGTATACCTTTATAGATTCCTGTAAGCACCAAATAACTTACTAAATATGAATCTAGTGGAGTTGAATTTGTTAGAAAATAAAAAAAAGTACCTATCAAATAATTTGAAGTTTGATTGAAAATTGATAACGGTTAGCTTCATGTGCACTACACATTTATATTTAATATAGTTAATCAAACTTGCGGGGGAAGGGGGGAGGAGGAGGAAGGGGATTAATGTGTTGGGAATGAAGAAATTTCATTATGAAAGATATTAAGCCATTGTTGAAAAAAACAACCCAAATATTCCGCAGGCCTACATAAATTGCAGTTTTCAAATCTCGTCCAACAAAGTTGCTGTAATTCAAAATCAATTGTCAACCTCTTCTTGTCTCATTATGAATTAGATTGTATAAGCTAAAACTACGCCCAGCATCTGCACTGTTAGTTGTACAATGTAGTACTTGTAACAAAGATTAATCTCAGTGCAGACTTTGCTAAAATGGGACCCTCGTCGGCCATTTCATTCCAAAATAAGCAAATTTGAACCCGATAGGGTGCGTTTTGTATGGCTTTATTAGTATTTTATGAGAAAACCGCAAATTATGCAGGTGCGGCTGATTGGAAATTACGCGGCCGCGCCAGACGTGTAATTCCGCGGGGTCAGTGTAGTGATGGTCCCGCTGCAGCGCATGCCACTACATGTATTGTCATGCTTTACTGTACCAAAGGGTTGTAATCCTACTTTGATGACACTCAACTTATTTTAACTACAGTAGAACACGGTTAAACCAAAATGTTTGGGACCGAGGTAATCAGTTCGGTTTAAACATATTTTGGTTTATCCTTTTGTGAGGGAAAGAGTGATGACACAGACAGGCCAATCGCAATTGCGTTGGATGAGTAGGCTGGGAGTAAATGTGACATATGCGGCACCCTCTCAAGTTTTACAGCCTGCACTGGACATTTTATTTGATCTAGCTGGGCTGGTTATGGCCCAAGACCACACAGTAGAGACTTTGGTCGAATGGGTGTGTGTGCGTGGGTCTGTATGGGTGCGTGAGAGTGTGCATTGAGCAAATCAGGTAGGGATAGGTTATTATAAACCTATCTGACTATCATTTGATCTCATTTTCTGACTTTACTAAACTTCACTTCAGCTTTACACTTACACTAGGCCCTACAGTCGGGTTCTTTCGGTTCAACCGTGTTGCGGTGAAATTCATTTCGGTTTATTGTTAGCAGCGTACCAAAGATAAAGAGGGAGAAAAAACGGGACTTTTGTCTCATTTCGGTTTAGCGCTATTTTCGGTTTACATGTGTTTGGTTTTAGTGTGTTCTACTGTATTTAAAAGAAACAAAAGGAAAGAGTTCAAGACAGCCAAACGTATTACAGCTGCATTTGCTTGTTGTTGTTTTTTTTTCTATTCAAAATTTGTGTACTGCCAAAGGTATATGATTTTCTTTTATCTTTATTATTTTTGTTGTGGTTGTACAAAAGAATGAAATTTACAATCCTCTGTGTGCATTCCAACTCTAGGGGGACGCTGGTTTGACCGGCCGCAAGATCATTGTGGACACTTACGGAGGATGGGGAGCTCATGGGGTCGGTGCCTTCTCTGGAAAGGATTTCTCCAAGGTCGACAGATCTGCGGCGTACGCAGCCAGATGGGTTGCCAAGTCTCTGGTGAAAGCCGGTCTGTGTAAGCGTTGCCTCGTTCAGGTTCGTTCACCAAACGTTTTTTGGGTCTTGTTTCCTTTGTCTTGTGCGAGTCTTTAGGAGGTTGTTTTTCTCTTTGTTTTTTTACTTTTTAAACTGAAAATATGAGATTTGTGGTTCAAAGCCTTACTTAGGACCAGGCTCACAGACTGCATATCACATCTAATCCCTGCTCAGTGGCAGTGACTGAAATTCTACTTCTTACTTTTTCACCCATATCTAATTTTTTTTTTTTAATTATCTTGTTAGGCTGCTGGGCTTTTATCATTTCTTTCACAAATGAGGAAAAGTTGAGTGATAATAATATCTTTCTTAAAGTAATGAGAAATACACTCATGGCCTGCGAATTACAGTTGTACTTTTTCTGTATGCATGTATTACAATATGATCGTTTGATTGTGTTGTTCATACAAATATTAGATTGTCATTCGATCACAGTTTTTGAATTTCTCATTTCATGCTCAGTAATGGTTTATCTCCTCTAATAAAATAAATATACATGAAAACCTTTTATGATATTCTTGCATGGAATATCAAAAGCTTATCAATATATCAGTATATATATTGCAAGAAAGCATGAATTGAAGGTTTTGTCGACTTCATTTTCCTTACAGGTATCTTATGCTATTGGCATAGCCAAACCTCTATCAATCACTGTGTTCAGCTACGGGACCTCAACAAAGCCAGAAGAAGAGTTGCTGGACATCGTGAAGAAGAACTTTGACTTGCGGCCAGGACACATTGTGAAGTAAGTGGCAGTGAGGGTAGTGAAATGAAAATTTTATTAACTTGGACTTGCGGCGAGGACATGTTTTGAAGTAACTGGAAGCGAGAAAAGTGAAATGAATAGAAATTAACTTTGACTTAAGTGAATGGTATAGAATCCACCCTGTGTGGAGGGATGCAGCAAAAAATTACTCCTAATGTGAACCTGCGTGATTGTGCGAGCGACTAAATGGCAGTGGCATGTGAGGCCACCAAGGTGACAGGTCATTTCTTTTGTCCAAGACAACACGGATAGGGTCTTGGAATGTCCGAACACATGTTTAAGACAGGAAAGGCAACACCGATAGCTGTAGAAATGGCAAGATAACATCCAGATCCTTGGACTTAGTGAAACTGGATGAAAAGACTGAGGAGTACTTGGAAAAGGGACCAGCTGCCTTATGCTCCTCTAAATATACTTTTTTGTTTTTTATCATGTTCATTTATATGTTTTCATTGTTTTTAATACCCCTCCTTTATCTTATCTCTCCTCTCCGCTTCCCATCTCCAATTCATATAATTTTTATACATATTATATCTTACATATCCTCTTATCACATTTTCTTCCCCAGGGATCTTGATCTTCGCAACCCCATCTACCAGAAGACAGCCTGCTACGGTCATTTCGGTCGCGAAGATTTCGCATGGGAGAAGCCAAAGGAGTTAATATTCTGAAGGATTACACAAATTTCCAGATGTTTATTGAGTAATGTTGATGCTGAACTGACATATCCTTGAAATGACATTGTGGGTTATATACCTTGCTGAGTACTGCACCATGCCTTACTCCCGGGATTGTTTTTTATAACATTATAAACTGTCTCAAAGGCTCAAGACAGTGTGACGCCTATGCTGTGAAAATACCCTTGATAATTAGATCTAGCTACAGAAATGTCTCAACAGCCCCCGAGAAAAATCAGACCCCATCATTATATGGCCGAAGAATGTGTGCAATTTCTGTGAATTTACCGTTGAAGTCATAGGAATGGTGGTGAGATAGATTAAATCCAAACAACCTAAATAGTGCGGTCCTTCTCCAATGCTTAATATGCCGCAAGTTTCAAGCAAGTTAAGCAATTGCTCAATCCAGATCTGCCCTCCATGCTAAATGCAAAACAAGGACAAGATGTTATCTTGATGGCCTTGTGAAGCATCCAGGTCACATAGAAAGTCTTGAACTTCAAAGCAAATAAATCCACACAAGTTTGATACGTAACATTTGTACCATACTTCAACTCGGGCAGATAGGAAAGCCGTTTGAATCGTGTGACCTTTGAAAGGCCTGGAACTCGTACACTTTCCCTCATGCTTATACCGCCAACCCTGACTTTGATTTTTATCACTATCATCATGCTGATTTTTTTCCCTGGCAAAATTGGCCCTGATGCCGATTTTACGGTCAACCCAGAATAACTGATTTTCTTTTTCCCATACCGGAGAAGGAAGTGTGGGCTGGAAAGAGTTCAAAGCAGAGGATTCAACTTTAGCAGTGAATTAATCACCATCTTGATACTGGTGATTGATGAGTATGTACGAGCGAAATGTTTACTAATGGCCAATACCAGTTATGAGGAAATAATGCATTGCCCTATATTTAATTTAAGACCGAGTGTGACATATAAAAGCACTTTGATCATAACAATGAGGTTATACCCTGTGAATGCAATTAACCAGTGCTAACCAATCAACAGGAGTTTTGTATATTTTTATCATTTATTTCTCTGTGATCAGATGTTGAATTTCTTTCCATCATACTTGCGTTGCAAGCATAAGACGAAGAGAGGAAAGGGGTGGAGTGAAGGGTATGTTTGGGGTGCGCACTGCTGTTTCATTCTAGCATAAAACTTAAATTGCTAGGGGGGAAATGCTTTTTAAGGACGTACCTTCTTTCTTTTTTTTTCTTTTTTTAATGAGGTTGTGTGCCTTTTGTTTCCTTGACATTGTATGCCTGTATTTATAGATTGTTTGCCTTTTGATTCTCTGATATTAGCCGCTATGATCCTTTGGTGTTTCTTAAACATGACCAGAGCCAAGTGTATGGCTTTTCCTGTCCCTATTCATTCTCACAAGCATCTGCTCAACCTACACAGTTTGGTCTTCAAATGGTCTCCAAATGATCTGACAAAGGAGTTTTGGTGGTCGAGTGATTAAGGAGGTCGGACTGCTATCCAAGATGTACCGAGTTTGAATATCATCACGATCATTTTGTTGTTTTTTCTTGAGCAAGAAAATAACTCCCAATTGCGAAGTTGTTGAATACCCGGCTATTGGCAGAGAAAGATCTTGTCAGATTACTAGTATGAAGCACCTTACTCTACATTAGGCTGCTCTATTGTATGCTCCCGAGGGAGTTGAGCTGGATTTTGGTGATTCAAATAAATAGCCTGCCAGGGGATGAATAGTCCATCTCACCTAGTATCATATTTTCTTTGTCTTGCTGCTCCTTCATAATTTTCCCTTAAATGACCACAGTTGCAGAGTTGTCAGTCCTCTCGGGAACTGTGACATGTGAAGCTCACGAAAAAGTGCAGACTTTTCATTATGTAGAGTAAAATCTCAGGGGAAAAAGGGAGTATCAGTTAACTTTTTCCTTTTTACAGTAATTTTAGGTAAAGTTCATATATGTGTGCCTTGTTGGTATAATTGCATGAAGCATTTCATGGAATTTGGTGTACGAAGCACTTACCTGAGAAAGATTAATCATAGCCTTTAAATTCGTCCTTAACAGAGTCAAGGCTGCAAAACTGCTATCAAGGCCTATCTTGTTTTACATTCACATAATGGTTTCGATATCATCACATTTGTCAAAATATTGATGATCCACACTAGTAACCAAAAAATGAGCTATATATGCAAAGTATTTTCTTTACAATTTGTAAGATGGAATAATAGAAATTATTTTGCAGACATTTTAAAGTTAGTCTTTCAGTTTTATCTTGCCAGATGTAGCTCTCTATATGTTTTTCAAAATTGAAACACTGTAACGTTTATGCAATGCAGTAAATTTTGTTTATTACTATTTTGTGTATGATTATTATTGTTGTTATTATTATTATTATTGAATTTTAAACCACTTTAGAAAGATTTGAATCAATAGCTTTGAAAGGCCACACAAACGTGTAACTGTCACCAAAATTATTATTTTTTATCAGAATAACGTGAATTATTTTGCAGATATTGTAATGTATTCCGACATCCTTTCAGTTTAAATCATAAATTTACCCATCAAAGGAGACACCTGCCTACCCCCGTGACTGTCTTCTTTTGTAATAAACAAACGCAAAATGTTAAAATGTTTATGTGTCTGTTGCACATGTGTGGATATGCTCGAGGTTGTTGTTTTTTTTTAATGTGAGTATTCTCATTACGTATTTTATATATATTATGTGTATACCGATGTATGTTTAAATATTGGGTCGTCAATTTTTTTACTCACCACGCATTTTTGCTCATTCTTTATAAAATAATCATCTATTGTTTAACGCTTGCAGTATAATTTATGTTGTTATTTTGCATGTGCTTTTTTGAAGTGCCTGAAAGTACCATTCATATGTTACCTTGGAGCAAATATGTTACTTTGGGGCAGATTGCTTGGTATTCTGGGTAGTGTTTTTGTATGATTATTGTTTTTTAGCATTTTCTTAGTTTCATGTACCAAATTTTTTTTAAAATTGTTTCATTTCTTTTGTACCTTTTAACTTGCATTTTGTTGTCGGTAGCTGTGAGTTTGCCCTTTTAAATATTGGCACACGTTGCTGTTTTTGGCATCTTTGTGTCTCAGGCATGAGCTTGTGTCAGGGATTGAATGAACTGCTTGCATAGAATGTTGGATGACTTGTTATATGTGATTTACACTTCTTTTGCCATTAAAAAAAATGCTGTTGGAAGTGGTGGTAATTTTACATTTGTTTTTCTGTTGTTTGTCAGACAAAATAAAAAAAATAATCTTTTATTGTGCAGTCTGGAGGATTTTGAATTTCACAACAACAAAATATGGAACGACTATGAATGTTAATATGTAGCATTATCTGATAATTGTTTTCTCTATGAATTATGGTTAAAAGTAAAAATATTAATGGTGGATATCATGATATGACTTATCTTGATGTGGCTGATATGGCAAGTGTCAGAAGAAAGGTATAAGATAACTCAAATATTTCAATGCTTCTATTCCACAGTAGGAATATTCGACGTATTTCATTTTTATTTATCATACGTTTGTGGCACATTACAGAGATTAAGAAAGTTAAAACTTTGTCCTTTAGTGAGTTTCTGTTGGTTTTGTGTGGGACTTGATGTTGTTTACAATATTGGGAAATGCAGACAGGCATCATTTCCTTGTTTTGTAGGTGTTCATTTCTGATGTGATCTGAGCAACTCAAGAGCATCACAGAAAAAGAACAACCAAACTCACAAATTGATCAGAAGTCATCAGGTTATGTTTTTTGTCTGTAATGTGGAACAAATGCGATGTTGAAAATTCAACACATCCAATATTCCTGAGATGAAATAGAAGCATTGAAAGCTTCTTTCTTGTCAGCAATGGAACCTTCCCATATGGCTATTTTTGAAAGCTGTACCCTTGTCTATGCCAGAAAGCAATGGTATACTTGATCCTGTTCTCTTAGGCTGAGGGTTTCAAAGGGTTAAATCAACAAGACCATGGCCTATACCAACCTCTAAACAGAACATTGAACTGTATTAATACTTAAAACCACAAAAAATCATGTCATCACTTTTTTCAGTGCCTCTCACTAGTCTCACCCCAAATATGGTAAGGGCAGATCTAATAATGTTCCATTTTCCAAAGTCTTTGGTTTTATCTTTCATGTCTGTGTGTGTGTGTGTGTGTGTGTGTCCTTTTATGCGGGTATTATGAGTGTGTATTGCTGTAATGAAAATCCCACCTCTCAATTACTTAATTTAATGTATCACAATCAACTGTTGCTCCTCATCTTTCTTTCTTTTTCTCACAATCTTTTGTAATCTACTGTTATCCTGATTTTAAAGGGGCCTCAAGATATATTTATATATATATATACATTGGATATATATTTAATACAGGTCCTATAACATGCATAATTTCAGATTCTGATACAGGGATATAATGGGTCATTGGTTTTATTTTTAATCCTATGTTCACTTATGTAACATCCATACTTCACTTTTCTTTTTAGATGAATAATTGCATCATCAATGCCTGTTATATTTAATGAGTAGGCAATCATTAATACGCCCGCTTTACCACAGCGTAACTTATTTATTGAATCGCTCTCCCCGATGAATATTGATGATAATAAAAGCATGTATGTTCCCCGATATGTGAGGGCCTTTCTTTCATTTTAAGACCCTTCTTCTTTATATTCCTACGACTTCTTTCAATTACGAATTTTTGGACAAAATTCTCCTGTGCCATTTTACCGTATGAGCTTTTAAAACCACCTATATGTGGACCAGTACGTTACATTTTCTCTAATGAAATGTATCCAGTAATCAGAAGTATGCCAGAACTGAAAATAGTTTAAGTTTCATAATACTTTTATGCATGTGATAAATGTATTCAATTACATTATGCACCGGTATTGGAATGTAATTTTTTTAAAAGAAGTACATAATTTATATTATTATATTATGCACAAATGTCTTAGAGAGAACTACAAATTTTCTATTATACAAGATATTAATTCCTATCATTGGCAGATAACGAATATATAAGAACAGAGACATCTCTTTATAGAAACTTTTATTGAAGAATGAATCGACATTGGTATGACAATCTCTTGTTCTGTATAGTAAATTCTATAAGAAGTCTTTGTATGTATGGTGTGTGAATGTGACAAGCAAAGATGGCAGAGAGAGTGAATGATGTCATTTGAATGAAAACATTGACTCTACATGGTTTGCTGCTTGTACATGTACATGTATTGTGTGTGAAAGTAGATAGATCTTGTCAGTGTCAGGATCAGCAGGCATAATAGATCACTGAAAAGACGTCTGACTTGAGCAATGTTATCCCCACTGTAAAGTTGTGACTAAAGGCAACTTAGCGGTGTACCGGTAACGATCAAATTCTGGGTGTCACTGAAATGAGTACCGGTATCGCTTTTCCCTTAATCAAATCAATTTTTCCGCGTTGGATATCTTCAAGGTGAGTGAAATGAATCATACAGAAACAAATTCAAATTGCACGTGTTTTTCCCTACGTGTAATTGTATTTCTCTCAGGGTATCCTCTGCCAATAGTGTTGATTACGTTTTATCATTTGGGACCAATGGAGAAGCAATGACGATTTCCATGCGCAAAATGGTTGTATTGTCTTTGTCCTCACATTGCTATTTGGGGGGGGGGGGGGGAGTTTAATATTTTTATCG
>JAUEKT010004352.1:0-10493 GCA_031762655.1 Doris verrucosa
AATAATAATAATAATAATAATAATAATAATAATAATAATAATAATAATAATAATAATAATAATAATAATGATGATAAAAATAATGTACATTTAGATTGCACTTTTTCTCCCCCTCTAAGTAGAGCCTCAGGGCATTATAATTTGTGTTACACTTGGAAAGGATAGATGTGGACGATGATTGTTTTTTCCTACTTGACCTTGACAGATCCAAAGAGCCGAAGCTTATCTCTGTTTCTGTAGGGTTAAGTGGGCGGAACGGATGATACGAGATCACCCATTGGATAGGACACTAGTCGATCACGTTTTACTCCCCAGCCCTTGCTGATACTCATTTACACCTGAGTCAAGTAAAGCAATTGTAGTAAATCTTCTTGTTCAAGGAAAATACACTGTGTTTTTTTAATATGAATTATAAATTAATTACCGTTGATGGTTAATTTTAAGGGTAATGGGTCCACGATCCAGCTGAAATATTGGTGGTTTATGTCGCAATGTTAAAATGTGTTCCTTGTTGCTGTAAGCAAATCTGGCTCACTGATTCAGACTGATGACTTAAGTTGTGTAGAAGAACACGGGATGGAGAAAGGCATTATATGGGCTGCTCATAATGATGTTTGAAAAATATCGGAAAGTTGTTTAAAATTGATGAGTTTGATCTATAAAACAAAATTGACATCAGATGTTTCCCTTGATATCAAAGCTTTTCATACGATGTTTTGCTGTTGGATCTGTAGAATTCTTTTTGTTTTTCAATTGTTAGCAGATTTGTTCTTTATCATCTTCCCCTTTTTTCATCCTGAAATGATTGCTAATGGTTAAGAGGAAACATTTTTACGAATAACGGAAACCTGTCTTGCTTTTCCAGAATGCTTTGTTTGAGTCGCCTCATGGGGATGAAAACGACGTACAGTCGATATCCCGCAAGGTGGAGGTGCTGTCCCACTCTGCCTACAAGCGCCGCGTGAACGACCTGACCCGCAAAGGTCAAAGTATTGGCCCCAATCTGTTCTACCTGGCAGGCTATTACGATCCAAGCAACAGCGTGGTCAAGTTTGAACCCAATGTTCTTTAGCGGCCGGCCTTCGCCCAGCTCATCTCAAGCCCCTCGTTGACAGACTTTGCCATTGTTGTGTAAATATTCAGTTGTCATTGAAATAATACATCATGTTGTTAAGAAACAATATATTGAATGGAATTTTAATTGCTCTGAGAAACATTTTTTTTATGCCAGTTACTATTTATGGTATTACTCTGCTGGGGTTTTATGATATCAAAGTCAGAAGGTCATGTGATCACTTATGTGTCGTTCACCCTTCATGTATTAACCCCCCACCATCTCACCCCACCCTTAACACTTCATCTGAACTGCAAATCCTAAATCAATGAATTCGTTTTAAATGATGTTAATGCCTCTATGCTCACAAAAAAATTAGTATTTCTATTTCAAATTTTGTATTGCATTACAAGTGATGACAGTCACTATTTCAATATTGAGATTTTAATCATTATACTTAGTTATGTTCACTGTCATTGTATGGTTTCCCTTTAATATCCGTTATTTGTCAATTCAAAGCGTCACCCAAGAAGTAGTCTTAACTTAACAAGCATTTAGTCATCATGACAAAAGTATCATATCATCTTACAGGGAGAAGTCAAATGGTGGAAGGAAGGTGAATGGAAAGTTTATGATGTAAAAAAGCTGCAGTGGAGACAAGGCTGTCATGGCTTTTTTTATTCTTGTATTGGCAATTGCAGACTGCTAGTCTTTGGTTTTAGCTGTCAGAACTGGTTATGAGTTAGTTTATTAATACCATAAATATTGTTTTGAGGATTGAAAGTTTAAAACTTCAGTCTGCGTTTAACATCTGCTTTTCTCATGTCTACATGCTTTACTGGCTCTTTTCTTGTCTCTTTAAAAAAAATAATTATTTCATTTATTCAATATTTCTTGCCGGGATGGATGCTTGACAAGAACATGAACATTTTTCTTTATAATAAAATGCGCTTAGTGGTATGTGATGCTAACTTTGCATCATATTGTGAATATCGACAGAGCTGTGAAGTACTTTACAGATATATATTTATACAAAAACTATACGTTAAGTATTTCATAAATAATAAAGAAAGAAAGAATATTATAGGAAGAAAATTTTATTTTGTTTTGTTTTATTTGTGATCAGGGAAACAGAGTGGAATTCTTGACTTTGTGATTTTATGACAGAATTTAAAAGTTAAGTATTTTTCTTTAAGCCTCTTTTCATTTTTTTTTATTTGTGCGGGACCAAGGCACAGAATGCTTCATGTAATTTTTAAGTTCAGTTTTGTTTAATGTGACACAAGAGAAGTTGCACTGCGGAGGATCCATTGAAAATTCACTTTTTTATTATATTTTCTAAGTATTGAAAAATGTACAGGATTGTGTTATCTTCCTTTTTTTTTTTTAGTAATTACTTTTCACACAATGATTACTTCTATTTCAAGCAAGCAGTTTTTTTTTCTTCTTTAACTTCTTTATTATTTTCAAGTCTGTGCCGAAATTTTTTGACAAATTCTTTTTCTATGAATTTGAGTACTTCTATTTTATTTTGAAATTTGTATTTAAAAATTTTCAAGTGCAGAATTCTTTAAAGTGTCGGATTGTTTGAAAGACCAGAAATCAACAATAAAAAGGCCGACTCTTATGTGTTGCCGCAGGGCGACTGCACTAGTATTTACAGTACAAGGAGTGGTGAAAGTCACACACCTACACTCATTCAGGGAACATGAATCTTGCATAGAGGGGGCACTCACCGGTCTAGATTTATCTCTTGGCTTCTCTCCTGAAAGACAATGGGTTCAAGTCCCATCAGTTTCTCAACTTTTCCTGGGGATAATTTTTCTTTTCTGTCCTTTTCTGACAAAAGTATTTACATCGCAGGTCTGTGTAGGTGGATTCACTTGGAATTCGATAAGAGGCAAATGTCACAAAGTCCACTCCAGCAGATCACAATGCAGCATTTTAGGATCTTTCAGTTCTGCAGTGTGCAACAAAAACTTCATAAGTACTCTGTGCTCAAAATATTTTATGAGCTTCCTGTTGTATACAGAATCAGAAACAGGGAAGTCGTGATACTTTTAAGACTTTGTCTGTGAATACACAAATCTTGAAAGTGCATAAGATCAAAACAAAGAAAATTCTAACAAATGATTATTATAGGAATGCTTACAAGTGGGATATTTTCCATGCTATCTTTTCGTATGCCGTGAATTCTAGAATCAATTGACAGACGGGATTTTTACATCGCCTGATTTCGGATTAATGATGCTGTATTTCACTTTTAATTAATTACTTATTCATTTTCCAACATGGGGCATTTAGATGTAATCAAACCTATTGTTAAGCTCTTATGATGATAAAAATCTAAAGGGATCCATGCATTTATTTCTCCCCATTGAAATCTGCTTGGTCCGGAGATGAAACAAAGGTATTTTGTGCACTAGATATGCGGTCAACACACTTCCAGTTTTTAAGATATGGTCATTTTAAAATATTGAAAAATTATATATTATATTCCTAATTTGTGACTTTACATTGATTTAAATTATGCCAACTTCAGGAAATTTGTTCTCAAAAAAATTATACAGACACTACTTTTCAAAGAAATTTTTGCTTTAAAATGTAGTTTTATAAGAAACAAGTTGAGAGAATATCATTTCAGTATGATCTCAATAAAAATATGGTACAGTAAAAGTTGTTGAATACAAAGATACTCGCAAATGCAGGGACAGGGAATTATTTGTATTCATTCTTTGTAAAAGGGATGCAACTTTGCAATGTTGTCGCTTCTCAACTCTGATGTATAGCCGAGGTTTTCTTTTTACGCTTGGTTATAGAATGAAATTGTATAAAATGGGCTCCAAAGGTAAAACCAGCGTTTTCAAACATTATGTAAAAGAAATAGGAGATTTTCAGCCTTCTGATTATATCTCTGTTAATGTTAGTTGATTTCTCATTTCCCTGGTGTTTATCATTACATCATATTGCTTACTGTTTCTGTTACGTGAATGTTCCGTCACCCTTTGCAACCTTGTTGTCGCACAATCCAAATACCCTGTTGGTGTCACATTGAGAGGTCGTGTTGATTTGTACATACAAGACAAACTGGGTTGCCTATGCTGAAAATTTCAAGTGTCCTGAAACTGTTGTTAATGACCCTGTTCTCAAGCCATCTGGTATTTTTCAGTCTTCTTTTTTCTCCATTTTCTTCCATTTTCTTCCTTCCCTTTAACAGAAAAGTTTTTGGGTTGTTTGGGTTTTTTTAAGGTGGGGTTGTTGTTTTTTGCAGGCTTTTTAAATATGTATTTTTAGTGTTGTTTTTTTTGACAAAGTTGACGCAAGTGTGATGGGGTGCCAAGTTGCCTTTGAGTTCTTGACTTTTTGAAAAAAATCCAAAAAACACAACACATTGAATACCAAATGCTCTATGATTTTTACTACCTTGCGCTATCAAACACTATACGATTTTTACACACATTTGTTATCAAATGGTTAATTGGTTTTACATACACTTGTTATCAAACGTTACAATGGTTTTACATAAGATATTTTGATGTAAAATTCTAACCTTGATTTCTATATGAGGGTAAACATTTCGATGCCTCCTTTTCGCAATGGTTCCTTCTTTTTCTATTCAATTTTCCTTTTCAAATCTGATCAACACGTGAAATTAATGTCACAATACTGTAAATGCGGCGATTATTTGTGAACTTGTTACCAGTTCCCAGCTTTCCGAGCTCATTCAATGGACCACGACTGTTGCTTCTGTTGTCTGGGGTGTTCTCCGTTGGGGCATGCCCTGAGTCCAACTGCCCCCGTTTATTGTCTGGGGCATGCTCCGAGGTGCCGGCAAGAACGTTCCAACTGCCCCCATCTGTTGCTCTTTCCTACTACCAGTTTATTTCTACTCTTGTAACTGTCCCAGTGCCATTGTCCCTGTTTGAGCCAAAGGAGAAGAAGAAGAAGCAAAATGGAAAACTACATGATTTGGATGCAACTTTACAGGGAGGTTTCATTGGTACGAGTCTGTTTTTATAAGTTGTTTTTTATTGGGGGGTTATCTGATTTATAAAATGTGAACATTTGTCTTTCCCTCTCATTGCCTTGTCTTTGCTATTAATATTGTTTTTATTTTTATTGTTTTTTTTTGCATTTCAAAGGCTGATGACATGTTGGCATTTTAGTAAAAGATGTTGGATACAAAAATCCATATAAAGAGACTCTTAAGACTGGATTATTTTTTTTATGGAAGCCTATGAGAATACATTTGAATTCTTGTATTCGTAGAAAACATTTGATTTAGAGCTTACCGCACAAGCCCGTTGTTTAATGAAGATGCTTCCTACTTACAGAGATGTGCCTGAATCACTCAGCTTTTTCGTAGATGTCTCTTGCAAAGAAATAATTTTTGAAGCCAGTACAAGAAATCAGAAACAGATACATTTTGTCGAAGGAAACTGAACAATTATCTACGAAAAGTTTCATATCAAAGTGAATATCAGCCAGTTATTGCGTCACTAGGTCAAGAGTTTTTAACAGAAGATAAATTTACCACAGGAGAAAAAATCCCTCCTTTAGACACTGATGAATATGATGAATAAATGATGATAACGCAAGTTAGATAAAATCATGGGACGACCCAAATTATTTCAAGGAAAGGGTAAAAGTACATGTTAAATTTCTTTCACCTTCAATGTCTGACTTCTAAGTGATTATTTTCCCCCCCAAGCCGGTCATTAAGATGATTAAATTGAAAGTGCATTGAATACAAAAACTGTTTGCCATACTCTTGATCGACATTGCAGTTATACTTGTACATACTACTATTGTTTTTGTTGGATGATCTAAAACAATATCTACCCAATTCATCGCATACAAAATCTTATACAGTGACAAATTTATTGTCATTCATCTTTGTCTTGATTATCTACATCATAATTTGATGATTTTCTCCTTGTCTACGACAATAATATGTGATCTTTGATCATAATGAGTATCTTCAATCATCTTACGAATATTTTCTGCCATAGTTTTGATTTTTGATCCTGTCCTCATCACTCGTGTTTGTGTTTGTGGCGGCATCCACACCAATTCTTCCATCCCATCTCTTGGTTGTTTTTTTATTTGTTCATACTCATCGCCAGTAGTAACTGCCTAAAAGCCTGGTGTTCTGCAAAGAAAACATGCATTGATGCAAAGATTGATCTGGGCATAAAATTTAGAATTTGAAACCAAGGGAGATGTGGTCTTTGTTATGATTTGGGAAACTACGGATGCCAGATCACAGGTTGACTATTGAGCACTCTGCATTTCAATCTTGCCTATTTTTCCTCCCTGATTCAAAAGTAAAGAAGAGTCAAAGGCAGAGTTACCTCCCTGATATTCAGTAGTGATTTCCAGGTTTGCGCATCTTGGCCTAAGCATACATACAAATGCCCGGTAAGCCTGACAACTGCTCAACTTGGAGGCTGGTTGTTGTCATGGAAAATAATCTCAAAGTCAAAGCCATTTTCCAAATCTCTATTACAGTCACCAGCCTCCAATGTGTGACAAATTGTGCGGATTTCTCTGACTTGGCCAAACTGAACTGCAGATTTTTTCAGCTTTGGTTGCTGGCAGCCATTGGGAGGAAATAATTTATTGATCACAAATTTGGGCAACGACACATTGGCGGGAAGAACCGCTGGTTTTTAATGCCATTTGCCGCAAGGTCCCAAGGGCAAGAGCAGGCATGGGGTGCAACCAGTGCAAGACCTTAGAGACTCTAGTCTGCTGGACAATGTCCGGTGGCTTTATCTCTTCCTTTTTAAACATGCCTACGTATTGCTGCCCGGAAATACTAGTGCCAGAAGTTAAAATTGAGAAAGATTGACATATGGCAGTAGTATTTCCAAGCACCGATATGTGTGCGTTGATTTTGAAAAGCTTGGGGACGGGAATTCCTGCTGAGGTTTGGATGTGAATGGATACTATTGGTTATGATCTAGGCATTGGATGGACAATTTATGTGGAAGAAAATTGTTTTCTCTGAATATGGGGACATTTTTAGAAGAAATTGACATAAGGGCGGCAGGCATTTAAATGATCACTACTTTATCATCATTATCATTACTGTTATCATCATCATCATCATCATCATCATCATCATCATCACCGTTGTCAACACCAACATCCCTTCACATCATCATCATCCTCATGTTTGTTGCATCTATTCCACTGCTGCCACCCTCAATGTCATCCGAGATTGTTTTGGATTGTTGGTTGATTTTTAAAAAAAAATACATTTTACTGATGATTTCCATCGTGACTCATTTTATGCATGAATGATTTACCTCCGGGACTCATGTTTTATGATTGAATGGCTTACCTCGAAGATTCATTTTACGCTTTAACAATGCCTTCTGTTACCATTGCCATTGATTTTATGTTATTATTATTATGCATGAATTTCTTAACACTTGAACTCGTTTCATGGTTGAGTGATTTACAAATGTGACTCAATTTCCGCTTGAATGCCTTAATAAAAGTACTGATGTCATGGCTGAGTGACTGATATCACTTTGATTCGTTTCATCGGTGAGCGACTGTTATCATTTCAGTTCGTCTTTTGACTCATTTTTTACTCACCCCAAAAAAGTTTACCATTTTGTGTCTATTTTAACACACTTTTTCCCCCCTCAGAAAATTGATTTGTTTTTTTTTGTTTATCGAAATGAAATATTTCACTGAGAATTATATTGTATTGACAATGTTTTGTATATAGCCATATAAATGTCTTCAGAGTTCTATTATATACATTCATGATTATAGAGAATCATTATATATACCTTATCTTCCCCTTCTCCTTCCCCTCGTCCGAACTGAGTGACGGTTTCTCAGAGCAATTTTTTTAAAAGCGGTTCAATGATATACCTTTTTTTCACACTTTTATTTACATTTGAGGCGTTTTAAGTTCCAATAAGATAGACATTATGTATGTATTATGTAAGAGACCATGTCCACACCTCCTCCACACACACACTCATACTCATAAACATACACACATATACCCGAACACACATCAACACCCAAACAAATATCCACACACAGACTATAAACACAGTAATTGAAAAGCCCTGCAAAAATAGAAAGACAGATGCATTGGAATAGACAAAAAAAAACAACAATTGGTGCACATAGGAATTGAACCCATATCTCTGTGTTGCCACTCAGTGCTTTGCCACAGAGAGAAAGGGCTCTACGAACTGAGCCAGCTACACTGCAGCACTAGGCGCTGACATTGAGGCTGTGGGTTCGTTCCCTATTTGTGCCAATATTCTTTTTCTTTCCATTTCTTATCTCATGTATCTTCCATGTCTTTGTTCTTACAGGCTGTTCAGTTATTTTGTTTATCATTCCCCACTTAGATTTAGCAGATAGTAACAGGAAGGAGCGGATTAATTCTCTGTTTACAGTCTTCTGAACATGCACGTAAATCGCATTTAACCCAAACATGTCCCAACATGCCCACTTTGTGACCACTCGTATGAAACTGTACACCATCATCTTTTTGAACGCACTGGGCTGAAAGTACATGTAGTGGAAGACATTTGTACTAGTTTTCTGTACCCAAGACCCATTATTGATTACACATTACAATTCAAGACCTCGGGAATACGAATACGTACAGAAACCATTGCATGGCATTTAGCCAAAGGGCAAAATCTCCAAACAGTACTGAATCAATAACAACAACCACCACAACAGCAACAACAGCAACAACAATGGCCTTCTTTAGAAATTCTCAATCTTGTTGCCTCCTCGTTATTCATGTAGAGAGATAGTAGTGGCAAACTGGATGAAGTTATACAGAGGGGGGTGAGAGTGGTGGAAAGGGGTGGGGGGCGGGATAGCACTCACTAAGGAAGGACCAAACGTTTAGATCTATCTCACTTTACTACAGTCAAACATCTCCCTTCTTGTAAACGCGATTTCAATTCGATGGTCTGTATGTTTCTTTATTCTATGTTTAGACTTCATTTAAATGTTTTTGTTGTTTCCTAGCTCTGACACACAATGTGTTGGCTTTCGATGTGTTGTACTAGACTGCATTCATAATTTTAGCAATACACCCGGAAGTGCTGACTAGGAACCAAAGCAGCACTGACTCCATCTGCCCTCCAGACAGTCGTGTACCACCTCTGGAGGTCCGCACTGTGTTCACAAAGGACACAGGGGCGCTCCAGAGATGGGACAGGACCAAAGCGTACAAAGTAGCCTAAACAAATCCGAGCAGCCGAGAATTGAAGGCGTGTTGTTGTAATGGAGCAAGTAAATTCGGCTTGAGATTATGTTCCATTGCAACAATACGCTTGCAATCAGTTTGGTTGCTTGGCTTTGTATTTAGTGCACAGTATAGAACTGACTGTTTTTAGGGCAGATGAAGGCATTGCTTCTTTGATTCCTACCCAGTACCTCCAGGTCCATTGTTAAGCATTCATTAAAAAAAAATTTTTTAAATCCTCCAAATTGATTTTTGTCAGAATCACCACTTAAAATGAAGTGATCAGAATCATTGTCCCCCATCACCTCCCAGGTTTCTCTCATAGAATCAAAACAATACATTTAAAATGAACAAGAAGAATAAGAGAACAAAACAAAAGGTAAACGCCTTTCTGCTCCATTTCATTTCATCTCTAATTCCCCATCTTGGGAGTATGGAAGATACGAGGTCTGTACCAGAAATACTTTTCTGTCCTTTTAAATTGCTTTCGCATTTTGGCTGGGATCTCGAAGTCGTCGGGAAAAAATTCAAATAGACGCCCAAATCTCTTATTTGTGTCTCTTCGTTGTTCGCTCTCGCTGTCTTCCAATCTTCCCTGCTGACTGACACAGACAGTGATATTTCCTACCTTTGTTTCATCATTAATTTAAAAAAGATTATTTCACTTTGGGAAGGGGATATTGTTTAGTTGCTGTGTCAGTTCTTCCGCTGTCTGAATTGAAGGCGTCAGATTTTAACTTTGTGTTGATCACATGGCTAGGTAGATCAACCTGTTTGCTGGTAAGTTTGTCTTTGTCTCTCACTTCTGTCAAATTATCAGCCTAATTTTCCCCCTTGGTTGCTTTTCTCAGTGCACCCTCAGTTGACTGTAAACGATAAAGTGGGCAAATTGTTGAAGAGTTTTGAATTTAATTTCAATGAAAGGGAGCCCCCAGTGGTTTTACTTTTAGGTGTGTTTTGAAATGTAAAACAATTATGACAAAAGTCTTGGCCCTCCACCCATCCCTTCTTTTCTGTTTTTCTCTCTCGCTCGCTCTTTGCCTGTTTCTTTTCTTTCACTTTCTTTATCTCTGTCTGTCTATCTCTTTCTCGCTCTCCCTCTTCCTCTTTCTCTTTCTCTGTCTGTCTGTCTGTCTGTCTGTCTGTCTGTCTGTCTGTCTCTCTTTCTCTCTCTCTCTCTCTCTCTCTCTCTCT
>JAUEKT010004463.1:0-15958 GCA_031762655.1 Doris verrucosa
CCGATCTGCATAATGTTCAAGTCAAGACAAAAAGACCTCCGTAGATTGTCGTAGTTTCAGACATCCATTGACTAGCTCCAGGTTATGGAATTTCTCCCGCCAACAACAAGTCGGATGAAAGTCTGTGCGTGTAATAATAGGGCTATAAATAAAAGTCTAAGAAGTAAGAGGTCTAGATCTACTTAGATCTAGATCTAGAATAGATACCTTGTCTTTGAACCTGAGCCACCTGTTGGTGAACTCGCGACTTTTTCTGTGCCCTGACCTTCGGCATTGCTTCTCTTATAAATTTGTCTTAGACTGATTGTTTTGACCAGGCTTCAAAAAGGGCTCAACACTCTAACTCAAAGCACAGCCTCAGCCAAATTCAAAACACGAAACGTGCCTCGCGTGTTCCTCTTTCCTCGCAATGAATGAACAACAAACAATGGCTTATGATGGTTACTTTTCACTGCACGCCGGAAGACTTGTCTAACTTGTAACCGATAATATTCACAAAAGTGATTAGGTATGGAAATCACGTTGACGTTTACATAACGCTTATCTGCTCTGGGGGAAAAATCTCACGGTGCGGCTGCAGAATTCTGTTTTTTTCCCCAAAATTTTTTCACAATTTGTACGTTTCAGACGTAGAATTGCAAGAAATTACCATAAGTAGTTGACATATTTTTTCTTAAACTTTAACACAAATGTTCATTATAAGGTTCATAAAGGCCTTAATTTTCTGGAAATGGTCTTTCATTTTAGAACCCATTTCCTTTCCCAATTCTTGAAAAGTCTTCAATTTGAAAAATTACCCAAAAGCTGGTGATTCTCTCAATGACTCCCGCAACTACATATGTATTTAAGCTTTCAAGACTGACAACAAGCCAATGTGCGTTACATTATGATTTGTACCAATGCATTGTCTCCTTATGTTTGTAATCATTGGACAATGATTTCCTTGTTTTGACGTGTTACGTTGAGTGTTTCTAAAATTGTAAAGCGTTCTGAGCATTCTCGTCAGTTTCAGTTTGGGAGGGCATTACATGTATATGCAAATGCTCTTTATTATTATTAATCTGCTACAAATATATTTCATGTTATCACTATCAGCTTGTATTTCTAGATGAAAAATGATTGATAATGGTATGCTGCTATGTGTTATCCTTTTTATCTTAAGTGTCTCTTAAGCTACTTCTCAATGATTAATTGATACAAGTACTTAATTCTACATTTTAACACCGTATAGGTTTGGAAAAAAAACCCCAGTAAAGACATGGCTGCAATCCTTATTCCTTGCAGAATATTTGCCCAAATTTTGCATAATTTGGTCATTTTGAGGGTAATAAACTATGGGCAAAATTTTGAAAATTTCAATGCAGACAACTACGATGACAGTGTAGTCTGCATCTCTCGGTTCCTGTCTGAATGTCAGTCTCCTTCCTCTGCAATCTGCCATTCATCAACGTTCACTTGCCATGCTATGATGTTCATGTCAATGGATTTTAAATGTATCTGTTAATTTCCTTGGCAGTCTGGTTAAGTTAAGTTAAAAAAAAATATATGGTGAAAACATACTATTCTAGGTAGCTCATAGATATAAGGAGTTAATAATCTATGAGGTAGCCTTATAGAAATGGTTCCATAAGTATGGAAAAAACAAATCTATATTTAGATCACAGCAACATCCTCTGCCTGTCTCTGTCTCTCTCCGTTTACCCCCGTCCACTCCCCAAGATTGAGGATGACAATGTTTCATGCACACTGGACGCTGGTCTGTCTGGAAATGAATTTCCAAATTCGATCTTTAACTTTCTAGGTAAGGATTATGTATTATCCATTACCCCCTTGGGAACATAAGGCACCAACAAACTACCTCCATTACTTTCTGTCCTGCTAACAATTAAGTCTACTTTCTCTTTGTTTGCCATCATTTAAAAAATCCCAGCATAATCAATTTATCAGGGTTTTACTGTTATTGACAGTTTGGAAGCACATTCCTGCCCAACTCAACAACAGAAAAAGTACAAAAATCATCATCTAGTAAATGGTTAAATCCTTTGCACATTGTCAGTCAATCTAGATCTGTTATTAATCATCTAGAAGATAAAAAAGATAACAACTGGACAATAATGATAGGAACCACACAAAGTCAATAAACACACGATGTATACAAATAAAATTGCCTTTTAATTTCATGTGCAAGAAAAACTGGCCAAAACGTATTCTCAGCATTAAATGAAGGTCAAATCATTCATTGTCACTCAATGTATTATTAAGAAAGATAAAAACAATTTAGATGAGTAAAGGCCAGAATTATTGTTGTTAAATAACAATTAAAAAACCATGTGAACTTCTAAAGTACAAAAATTGATGATTATGTTATTGACATAATACAAGGCAAACATTGTCTACCTGTATATTTACAGCATGGTAAGTAAAATAATAAAGTTGCAAATGTAAAACATAATTTAACAAGTGGGTATACAACTTTTACATATTGGACAAAGTGTTTAATGTTTATGCACATACCCCATCTACAAGTGACGTAATACTTAGTCAATGAATATCTGACTGGATCGCATTTTGATAAAACGCTCACAAACACGAAACATGGCATGCGATGCATACGACGTATTATTGTTGACCTGCTCCAAACAAATTTGAATCAGTGAATTTTGTAGAAGTGTACTTTGGAGACACACAGTCGAAGAAGCTGTGGAGCTTGTTATGGGCCCTTCATGCAATACCGACGAATACAACATTTTGATCCCATCACAGGATGATGCCTTCCTGTAGTTTAATTCTTGGAGCCCATAAAACTAACAACGCTAAACCAGTATAAGGCCTGGCATCTTACGTATATATAAAGTGATGGAATGCTTAGTGTTGAATTCCAGTTTTGTGCTCAGATGTACATGTTCAACACAAACATTATAAAATGTTCTGCACTTGTTTATGTTGCACACAGCTTTGTGTTTGTTGGAGCCCAGGACTCAAAGGGTTAATCTTTCCACATCCAAGAAAGAGATACATTAACAAGAACAAAGCATTCACTCTGATTTCAGTTTAAGCAAACAGGAAAATTAGAAAAAAATTGTGGTTTTATACATTCAGTGCATGACACAAGAGATAAATATGTATGGTACGATTTCTTTCAACGTAATACATAGTAAAGGGTCAAGTCACACAAAGAGTAAAAGAGGCAAGTAACACGCACCTAGGATTAAGATGATGTGCGTGTGAGCAGGCTATGGCCACATTGATTCAAACAATGGCACTGTACATTGTAGTTGGGACATCAGGCATTTTTAGTATAACTCACAACAATTATTACCAATGCTTTTGAAGCAAGAAACTCTTTTATTTTTCATAATAGAGACCTGATTTTGTTGCCTGATAACATGTACTAGCAAAGTGACATTAAAAAGCGACACTTACGCTCTAGTGCGTATTACCGACAACGATTTGTCAAAATGGCCCGCAGGTCACAATTTGGGTGTTTGGAGATGTGGGTATTCCTACATTTACTGCACTAAAGTGTATGAAACATGAAAATAACAATGAATCCTCACAAAGCTAGATTCATTCCAAGAGAAGTTTTGCGTGTAGAAAATGACATGCCAAGAATTGATAGGCTTGTCTTTAAAATCTCTTTTTGACATGTAAAAAATATAAAGGCTGCTCTATTCTTTTATGATATTTATCATGTTTGTGCTATCTTGAAGTTTGAAGGGAGAAGATGAAAATTTCGAAATAGCAAAAAGCCTACAGCACAAATGCACAAAGTAAGGGTGTCAGACTATGAACCGGAAGGTAAAATATTTGATGTATGTTGGGGACACTTGCACTGTTTTTCTTGAGCAAAAAAAGAAATCAAGCTTGATGCAGATATTGATGGGAACAGTGTAGAGCTTCCACTGTGAAGGTATTTTCAACAAGCAAGTTTACTATTCATCGAATGTGATAAAAAAACAACAACCCTGTCTCTTTAACGCCAGTCTTATGTTATGATTAATTGTTTCCCTACATCTCCAAATACAGTAACTATTTACATCAAGAAGGCTGTAGATATAAACAATCAGGGCCAAATTTGATACCAATTTGAGAGATGAGGTCACCAATTATGCAAATATCATTACAATTCATAATTTTATTGCTTTGAGCAACTGGAAGCACCATTCTTCATTACTCATTATTAAGTACTTTTTAATGTGTAACACTCGGAAAAAATGCTGTACGATATATAGTATATAAAGCTTATTGCTTTTTAGAGTGAGGGCTTGTTTTGTTCAATCAATCCTCATTTCATTCATAAAAAGAAATCAACTGGTTTGAAACAAACAGTCACTTAATATACTTAATATTATACAGGCAACAAGAGTTGGGGGTTAACAACAACTTTCAATCAGAAAATGTTGCCAACAAACTTTTTCTGTTAAAGACTATAATGATAAAAATACACTAAAGAGGACAAAATATTAGATTCCCATTGATTATCTTGCATAGAAACTGGAATGAGTCAGAGATGAAGTTGGAATCTTCTCCAACTAGTCATGTGTAACCTGCAAATTAGATGGGACATCTGTGACTCTAAGCAACCCTTACTCTACCCAAACACACAGGATGCTCATAACTTTGCTGTCCTTCCTTTGAACTTTGACCTGTCTAACATTGAGGTCATTTCAGAGTGAAAGTGAAAGAAGAGGAAACAGCCAGACAGAGAAATTTTCTGTGGAGGCGACAGGAGATTGCAAACGAGGAAGAAAAGCATCTCTGTTAGACAGTGGCAAGTAGTGAGGCAAAGGGCATAAGGACAAGAGGTAAATGGTAGACAAAGTAGTGAATAGCCCAAAAAGAACAAGGGCAGGGAAGATTTATGGGAATAGACAGGAAAAAATATTGGCTCTGTTGGTAAAGCCCTTTCTCTTCATGGGTAAGGCAGCGGGTGCCAACACAGAGGTAACGGGTTTAATCCCCAGGTGCGCTAAGGTCTTTTCCTGTCAAAATATAAGCATCTTTCTTAACTTTGTTCAAACAGGGCTATTCAATTAGTTTGTTTATTATTATCACTTAAATCATACAAAGAACTTTCCACATATTCTATTCAGTGACAGGTTACCAAACTTGAGATTTACAGACCTAAAAAAAAATCCTGCCTAGAAAAATCCAAAAATGTAAAAATGATGACCTTTTACCCTTGACCCCAAACTGTGCACTGCTCAAGTCATTCAGGATTTGTTAACCCCTTTTGTGTACAAAAATAACCAGTCCTCCCAGATAGCATGGCACCAAGAGCGTATTTTTAACACTGCACACAAATGGGGAGTAGCCATGAACACCCCCCCCCCCCCTGCCCTTTCTTCCTTTCATCAAAATACTTTTGCATACAGTGACAGAAGGAAGCAAGAGAGAGGAAAAACCATTGTACTAACAACAGTCGTGGATTTTCCAAGGACGGATATAAATTCCTGAATGTGATGATATTAATTTAGCCCTGTGAAATCCATGGGCTAAGTAACTTTAAAAGCTCTCTGGCTCTTTTTGACAAACATAATTCATGGAACTCTTATGGTAAAAGCAATTTTTTTAAATTGGGAACATCTTTAATAACCTTTAAATGGAATGCTGAAAATGAATGCAGTTTGAATTCAGGCATATTTAATTGTAATCTTGGATTAAAACAAAGTTCCTAAAAATAGATCATTTGAATAAACAATATGACTGTTATCACAAACAAGTTTGTATGGGAGAGTATTGCACCTGAGATGCTTATATATGAATACATTCAATCTTTGGGAATGATGTGAGACAAATAAAACAACTATTATCATGATACCGATACCGCATGATTGGAAATGTGAAGAGAATTTCGATGTTTGACATTTGTGAAAACAAATAACTGTATGCAAAGGAATGAAAACAATCAAACTCACATATCTGATTAGTAATACTGCAATGAAGTATGAACATCTTTGAAAAAGGACACTTTGACATTTACTTTGTTGCTATCACAATGAATAAGAAATAATGAAGAAATAATGATTGACAACAATTAAAGAATTTTATATTTCACTACAGATTTTCATCAAATCCATCTGTTGTTATAAATCATAAGTCCTGCGGCTGTATGAGTGATAAATTGTTAGTCGCACACTTCTTTAGGAGGATCTCAATCAGGCGCCTGGCAATCATTATATCATTTTAAAAAAAAGGATAATTTTGGAATGCCGAGAATAATGAATTACTTAAAAGATTAAAAAAAAACCACTTCAAATTCAGATAAAAGATAATATGATGTTTGACTAGAATCATGAAATGACACTTGAAAAGTACTGTAGTTGCAAATGTTGTATGAAAAGACACGTTCAAAGTACCATTGCAATTGTCTCGAGGGCACCTTTCTTTACTGCCTGGTCTACAAATTCAGTTAAGATTTATATTTGATATGCCGGTCACCTAACATAAACAATCCAGTGAAACAAATCAATGTTTGAAATCTTCAAGTGAAACGAGTTGTGATTATTCCTTTAAAAACAAATTTGATTTGAATATTGCAAACTTTGTACACAATTGATTTCAAAGTGTGAAGTATGAAAATATCAGCCAGATGAAAAGTTGGTTTGCAGGTACCGGTAGGCCTTTTCCTATTTTTAATCTCTTTCATAAAAGACAGAAGAAATATCTGCCAGCAATGTAAGCCGACCATCCAATACAGATGAATGATGAAAGGAAGAAAGAATAATTTTTATTTCTCCTCCCGCAAAAAAAAAAAAGATACATAAAAACAAAACCGTACTATAAAGCCGTGAAATACATTAAAGATTTTGGGGTAGAAGCAACAAACATTAAAGCTGAATGAAAGTAAAGGCATGTAGACATTTTGTAAACATTGATTTCTATCAAACAATAAAGAAAAGAAAACCAGCAACCACCTCAGTTGCGACATCACAGTTACATCAGAAAACATTTTGGTATCACTTGGAAGATATGTTTAAGGCCACTCATTCATAACATTACGCTTAATTAAATTTTAATTATAACACAACCATATGATTACGTTAACAAAATAGAAGAAATTAAATATTTGACTCACTCCACTTGTGACTGTCAAAAGGCAAGCTCTGTCACAGCTTTTGTTTTTGTTAAAAGGATTGAAAACTGCGACAAATTCTAAAAAGAATTATATTTAAAGTACAACCACATTGTAAAGGCAATAGAACCAAAGCTTAGCCCGGATTTTGTAGAGTGAAGACGGATGAGAGGGGACAATCAATCACTGAGAAAATTGGGACACATCATGACATGAATGCAATAAATGAATGGAAAAATCGAACAAGGGAAAAAGGAAATTCTCTGGTCAAATTCAAAGACAAGACGAAAGAAAGGAAAGTAATAAAGCTTTGATCTTGGCAAAATAGAAAACAAGGAGACAAGGGTTGGGGCAAGGAAGGCAGCCACCAGTGGCAAAGAGTGGAGAACATTCGCCAAGGCCTGATGTGATACAAGTCATGAAAACTGCAGATAAAGATAAAGATGGATTTATAGTCAATATCCTCACACAACTGCTAGCTCTGTGTATATCATTTATCCTCCAGCTGACCGCAAAGTCCTTTTCAACTACCTGGGGAGCATGGGTTATTTTCTAACTTGCTCAGAGAAAAAACGCAGGATTCATGGATAAGGCTCAAACCTGGTACCTGTTGCTCTCCAACCCCACCCCACCCCCCAAGGAAAACCCAACAACAACAGAGAAACTGGAGACATTTAAAATTTGAGCAAAACGATATTATGACAAAAGTTGATAATTTAATTTATCAGGGAAATCAAAGCCTGGAACTTTGAATTAAGAAACTGCATTGCCATCACTACATTGAACCTGATGTTTTGTACAAGGATTGTACGGTATGGATCATAAAAAGTCGTCTTGTAAACTCTTGTACTTAACGACACATGAAAACATTTTATTAAACCTACCCGGTAGTTTTTTCTAAAAATACAAGCAAATATACAGATACATGTATATGTGTAAATAAAATGAGTGTAAAAGCAGTACAAAATTAAAGGCCTTTGAAAACAACAATTAAAATTGTACATAAGAGATATGTACTGTATACAATACTTTGATATTTTATAGGATTTCAGTAAGTGTCGAAAAGATGATAGTAAAATCTGTCTATTTGTGTGCATCTTGAAATTGTCTCAAAGCTGCACAAAAGCAAAGGAGTTTGAATTTTTTCTCTACTTAATATACTTTCTATTTGACTGGCACCAAGTTTTCCCTTTAGAGTAAGAGAGATTTTCACCTGAATGAACAAGGTGATGGAGATATCCAAGATGGTGTGGAATGTACAATTTGAAAATACGAAATTGAAGTCTGTGGAATTTAACTTCCTGAAGAGGCTTGTGATGAAAATAAACAATTCTCCTATACAGAAACAGTAGAAGATGCGGCATTTCTCGTCAATTTCCATCAAATCCTAAACAACCACTTCTCGCTTATCACTTCCTATTTCTCAAGGAGATTCCTTCGCACCAGGTATTTGCTTAATTACGGAAAACAAATTTTCACAGTTGAAACTTATTGAAAGATACAAGATGTGCTGCTTTTAGAAAAGAAAAAAAAAAAGAAGAAACAATTAAAATCATAAAATACTGATCTTGATTTATGAACATCTAGTATGTTATAAAAAATGAAGACTTTCTAGCAAGTAATATTTCCTTTTGTTGAAAGAAATAATATAAACTTCCTAGTGTTGAAATTACTTTGCTTGAATACTAAAGTTTGTTGATTGTAGTATCATCAATGAAAACAAAACGTCAATTTATTATGAAATTGTAGTTGTAATAAATAAAGTCTTTGAGCCTCAGACAAGTCTTCAAGAACAGCAACCGGGGCCACTCCGTTTAGCTTTGCCGGTGTATCCCTCAAAGTACGACTCTTCCATGGAGTTTGAGATAGAGGCAGGGATGCTCGTGTGTTCACTCGGCTGTTGGGCACCACTGGGCAGTGCCAGGATGTGTTCAACCAGGAAGTTCATGGCTTCGTCTGGCGGATGGCAAGGTAAAGAATGAACATGATTTAAATCACTGCAAAAGTTTCAATGCATGAGAATAAGAATAAGATCTTTAATTAGAAATTTGAGGTAAAGGTGGCTGAGTGGTTAGGCTGTCGGACTGCTCACCGAGAGGTATGGAATTCAAATGTCATCCGTGACCATCATGTTTTTTCCTTAAGGAAGAAAAGTTACTTCAATTGCTTCACTTACTCAGGTGTAAATGAGTACTTGAAGAGCTGGGGAGTAAAATCTGCAATAGACTACTGTCCTGTCCGGAAGATGATCTTATATTATCTGTTCCGCTTAACGCTACAGGAACCGGGATAAGCTCCGACTCTTTGGGTCTGTCAAGGCCTAGAGAGAACTTTACTTTACTCACTTTCACAAAACAGAGTTGAATCTCTACAAAATTAAAATATTGATACACTCAAGCTCTTCTTCTCTCTTTTTTATTCACAAACATAGAGCTCAGCTTCAAAGTAACAAATATCCTCTCTGATAGTCATGTTGAGCATCATCGTAGACCTGCATACATTAATCAGACCTGTAAATGGCAAATCCAAAAATTGTCTGAACTTTTCGACGCCCATGTAGATCTAATATAGGGCCTACCGTAAAACATAACATGTGAATACACAGTAGCCTCTAAGCTAACTAGATCTAGAATCTAGAAGAGAAATTAACTAAAAATAAAACTGAAGGAAGGGAAATGCTAACTCAGCTTAACAGAGGGAGAACTGATGCATTATAATTCATCACAATTCATGCAGTTTTAAACAGTGTTTACAATTTAAGGCTATCCCATGCCAAAAAATCGTCTTTTGTCCCTTCTCTTCCTGCCCAAACCATTTTGATTAAACTTTGTTTTCAAATCTTTCCTTCAATAGTTCCAGAACTAGATCTAAATCTTTAGTTAGTATTCATTAATGATTCATCTAGACAAGGCTAGTCTTTAAAACGCCGGAGTGTCTATTCGTACACATGTACGAATAGGTCGAACCCCCCGGTTTTCCTATTCATACACACAACGGAAACACTCTTTTCTGGATGGAGGTAAAATCCATTAGACATAGTAGATGTAGAGATAGACAAAGAGGTAGGCCTAGAAAAGATCGATAGGATTAGAAGTATAGAAATCTAGAGCTACTCATTTTTATGTTTAGTGACGTCACTATGTACGATTCTATTACACACTCGACTGCTAACATAATAATGAAGGAAGACATCAACTCTGCCGATGGCTCCGAGCGTGAACTTCACCAATAAGGTCACGCTGCCACGCGCGGACGTCCGAAAAAGCTTCTATAGCGCGCATCCAGGATGACATTACAAACTAACTTCAAGTGTCAACATCTCGATAACTAATAGTGTATGACAGATTAAACCACAGTATTTGTATTCAGCACACTTAAGTAGGCCTACGATGTTTGAAAATGACACCAGTGTTCGTTTGCATGGCGAGTTATAAATTTAGGCCTACCCTACAGTTGTGACGATACAAATATTGGGCTCCCTAACTGCACTCCTACCGCAAATTGTAGTAGGAACATGCCACTTGGTACACAAGCACCTTAGACCAAATTAAGAATTTTGAGAAACGGACACAATCTCTATCTGCATAACTTTATCCTACTTTGCATAAATTTAAAATGGCCGCCTTTGAAAAATCAAACAAACTGAAAATAACTCTAAATTATCATACACATTTCAGATTTTCATGAAAATGGTGTCTAAATATATGTTTTAGGGAATGCCGGAAACATTGGAACAGCAATTCAGCACGTAGATACTCAAGGTTTTGATTTATTCAATCTGTAAGTCACATGACGTGATTGTGAATTAAAAATAATTTGTATATTTCGACTGTTTGATGTGTTTTTTGATGACTTTATTAAGGAAAACTCACTTATTTTATATCAAAACGTGATTTTGTGATTACAATCTAATCCTTTTTAACAACATAAATGAAAATAATGTACACCTTTGATAGAAATTCAAGATGGCGGCCATAATGGTGGAATTTGAAAAAAATACGTTATTATCAACTCTGAAGCTTTTTTCTCCTTTGTCGTATTAGATAATTGTTATTAGGCAGCAATTCCAGTGACATAGCAAGGTCTTTCTTCACAATCGACTCAATTGACTTTTAATAAATGCTCTTATGCAAATCAGAGGATGCCAATGATTTACGTGATCCTTCGAAACATCGTGGCAAAGACAATGAAAATAAAATGCTATATGAAATTTTCGCGGCAAACAGTTTGGAACTCAAGCAACTTAACCATTTCCAACTGTCCATTGATACAGAATAGAATTAAGTATTAAATTCAAGTTATAGGAGGGTAGAGAAAGCAATGTAAGCAAACAAACACAAAAGCTAAAAACATAATCGACAGCCAGGAAACTATTCGAGATCGAGAACGACAAGCGGTAGAAATTATTCATGGCAATGTGAATGAAAGGTGTATGAGTCTTCCAGCTATTATAGCGTGTGGCACCAGTAGTGACGACATAAAAAGAGCAGAGGAAGGCAAGAAGAGCCCAAATGTTTCCTTTATGATCCATTAGACTTAGAGGAAAAAAATGTCAGTCGGATTTCATAAAGCATTGACATTAGGATATCAATGTGCGAAGAGTCGCAAAATTTTCTGTAAAAAAGTCCCGGTGAGAAAAATCACAAATGGTGATTTGCTTACACAAGATGCTCATTACCATTTGACTTGCTTAACTAAACTGTGCAGACAGGAAGAGGAGACAAAGAAGCAATCGGCCAATCAGACTTGAAAGATCGCTGTACTGCAAGGCTTCGCAGAACTTGTCGACATTCACATAGGGCCTACATGTACCGCACACGTTATTGCAGGTGAGTGAACAATGTCCTTTCCATTTTCCACTTTTGGTGTCTCTTGGGGTAGACATTTATGTGCATACATCACGATTGAGAGCATCGTTTTGTCAGTTATTCTAGATCGCGAAGAAATCAGAAATACCTCAAACAACCATATTGATATGGCATTTAACTGTGACTTCAGCAAAGCACTTGCAGTATATAATTATTGCAGGCAATGTCTGTGCAGCGACCAGAAAGATATCTCTGCTCAATGTTCTTCATGAAAAGGACCTTTGCATCTTCTACAAGCGTGTCGTACAATAACCACCTATCTTCTTTATTCAGTGATCGCACATTTTGAGTCAAAGAGTGCAGTGGTTCCACTTCAGGCTTCACAGAGAAATACTTGGACCAACTGAGGATACTGTAGCCTTTGAAAGAGTCTTGATTATTGGATCAGAACTTGGTCGCATCACTGAGGAGCTCGAACATACACCGAAAAACAGTGACAGGAAACACTACGAACGGTCTTTTAAATATCAACAGATTTTCAAACAAGATTTGAATGGTTCATTCTCTGATGTGAAAATCCTTTCCTTAAAGATTATGGGCAATTGATTTCTGTTGACACGTCCAGAATCATATCAGATGATGTTGTAAACACTGAGAAACATAACAAAACAGGAAACGACAAGTTTGATGAATTCTTTTCAGACCGAACGAGTTTCATTCAGCACATCCCCATTGACCTCCACCTTTCACCTCAATAGATTGCTTTTTTCAGAGTAAAACACTCAACAAGTCTTCCCTGATAAAAAGAACTAACCCACGTTTCCAATGATGCCATCTGGTCGCTAAGGATGGGGCATTGATGAATAAATGTTAGTACATGAGAAATGTGTATCACCATCCTCTCTTAGTTCACATGGTCGGATGTACAATGGAACAGAGTCTCAGAGTATCAAATGCCTTGTAGGCGACGTTGCAGATTTCACTTCTGATACTTCTTCCCTTTCTGATGTTGCTATTCTGATGGAACGTTCATTGTGCAATCGCTGAGATCCGGCACAAAATTATTCCAGGATTAAACAGGCCAGGTGTCTCTCCATAATTGTGATGTGTGATGCCATGTCTAAAGCAAATCCAACACAAAGTGAATCAGATACAGTTGCCTTCGGAGTCGAGTGACATCAACAGCCGAAGTACCCAACGACAGGCACGAATTCGTACAGGTCGACGAGAATAAAACATAACTGTTTTATATGTTAACAGAGAAAACTCAAAAGCTGTATGTACAATGCAAATACATTGTTCCGATCTTCGGAGAAAATGTTCTCACTTCACTTCTTCGTCAGCCTTGTGCTCACGAGGAAGCAGCTTCAAGTATGTTTGTCCATGTTAAGATACGACACATCAAGGATTCAAATGTATCAGAATATGTGTTAGTGACAATGATGTAGTCATAATCGCTGTGTCCTGTTTCCAATACTACGCCAATCCTGATTAGCTCTGGATAGACTGTGAATCCAGCCAATCACACAGACGTATCCAAATGCATCAGATTGCTATGCAGTTGGGACAATCAAAGTCTCGAGCTCTCCCAGCATTTTATTTCTGACATCACCCTTGCCACACCTCCGCATTTCAAGGAAAATGCTAAGGAACAGAATGGGCTGTTGGGCAGAGTTAAGCTACTGCAGCGTTACTACATCTGTCAACTATCTCTATGAAAATTGACGATGCTGCATTGCCATGTCTTATGCTGTGCCTTTCATTGTTTGTCTTTACAACAGTTGCTTGGATATCATATCAGTCAATACAACACGCATGGAATTGTTCAACTTCATAGCAGGCATTTTGAGAACTTCTCGTCTACAAATGATGCATTGCTACAACTCATAATGTTACACGCAGCATATCAGGATCAGGCAGGCCACATCTGGGGGCAAATTCTTATCTAGTCTCCAACTTCTCCTGATCCATCTGAATGGAGACGCGCCATGACAAACAAGCGACGGACAGCATTTACCCCAATTACAAAGAACCACGAATGTCTTGTGACATCTCAGTATGTCAGTGCAAATCTCAATGCAAAATGTTGCGAAGCTAGTGGGAAATGCAGTACTGTCTGTGCTTGCAGAGGTGATTGCTTTAATCACAGAAAAAATGTGTACCTATCAACTATCATTGAACACAACGCATTGGTTATTCCATGTGTATATACGTATATGATTGAGTTAGCATTAGAATACACATGTAGTATATCAGGGGTATTAACCTCACTTGAACTTGAAAACCAGAGTATAGTCTTGTGAGCTCTTTAAATGTGAGGGCACTTCAACCTACTCTAAGTTTCAATTTGATTTTACACCCGGTATTCTGGGACTGTAGATATTGTGTTTCTTTTCATAACATCAGAGGAATAGATCAGTGAAAGCCCTTCAAAGAATTTATGTGTGGAAATTCCATTTGTTTTTATATGCATTTGTATGTAAAGACATGGTCTGTTGGATTTGTTTTTAATTTTTACAAAAACGAATCTAGTTATTCATCATGTGATCTCTCCTTGATTGGTGTTGGACATTACACGTACTCGCACAATGTGTAGATTTGATGTAACGAGTATACATTCTAGAGGTAGTGTATTTAGTATTAACTTATTACCATTATAAAGGCAAGTTATTTGATACTTACATCTTATGGTGATTTTAGTTGATGACGATAATTTCATAAAAGAAGACACACCCTAAATAGTCATATGTCCAGATTTACGTTAAACGTTATGACCAGCTATATTCCTATGAATTTAGTATCACTGGTGACTAATTAAGTACCGTGCAATACGTATTAATGTATGCCTGCTAATTCTCACACTATCCATGGAAAATGTTTACTGGAATTAACCACTCATCAAAATTAATGCAGGTCTCAAGTTCGAGCTCATAATCAATATGATCATTTATGAAAAAGTCACGCTCGTTTGATTATGATATGCATTGAAAGATTAAGCAAAGTATGGGTGAACCTAGACTGCTACGGATATTTTGTTGATGCCACAGAATTTGGCAGTCTTTAATTACAATAAAACAACACCACATTTGTATTTCTGTGATGTTCATGCCCTAAGTTATGATTGTTTGTCATTTCCCTTCATTTTATATGACGGCCATTTTGAATGTATGCAAATTAAGAGTGAATTTGACTTTTATGATAATTTTGTTGGTGTCAGTGACTTTGTCAGTCAAATGTTAGTGTGAAACAACACCCAATTTATATTTCTACCATTTCTCTGTCAAAAGTTCTATCCAATTCTCATTTTCCTTATATTTCAGTGGCGTCCATTTTTAATTTATGTAAATGAGTGTCTGAAAATGCATGTAGAGCTTGTGTCCGTTTCTATTTTCCAATGATATGGCCTAAGGTACCCACATGCCAAGTGGTTCCTTCTTACTAAAAATTGCGTTGGGTAATGGGAGTTCTGGCCTAAGTCAGCCCACTATTATCAGGTTTATTATATTTGTGTGGGCGTACTCTTTTTTAATTTTTGTTTTATTTTTGTTTCCTTTCTTTTTTTCGTTGTTTGTTTACATATCGGCACTGCGATTTCCTTACACTTTTTCTGCAACGTAGTAACGGTCTATATTCCCAGAATCTTTTCTCCGCCAATGCTGGAATCTTGTACAACGCAGCAAATTCATTAATTTGCTCTCGACGTCGCTTACTTTCTCTTGTCTTCCTCTCATTGTTTTGTCCTTTTACTTTTCTTCCTCTGATTTGTCTTGTTCTTCTTTTCCTCCTCCTCTTCCCCTTCTTCGTCTCCTCCTCCTCCCCCTCCTTCTTCTTCACCTCCTCATCCACCTCCTCCACCACCATCTCCTCCTCCTCCTCCTCGTCATCTTTTTCCTCCCCGCCATCTTCCTCCTCCCCGTCATCCTCCTCCTCCTCCTCCTCCTCCTCCTCCTCCTTCTCCTCCTCCTCCTCCTCCCTCTTCGTCTTCCTCTTCCTACTCCTCTTCTTCTTTTTCTCTTCTTCTTCTTCTTCTTCTTCTTCTTCTTCTTCTTCTTCTTCTTCTTCTTCTTCTTCTTCT
>JAUEKT010004464.1:0-10489 GCA_031762655.1 Doris verrucosa
ATAGAGAGATATTTAGAGAGAGAGAGAGAGAGAGAGAGAGAGAGAGATAGAGAGAGAGAGAGAGAGAGAGAGAGAGAGAGAGAGAGAGGCGGAGAGAGTGGAAGATAAAGAGAATAAGAAATTGAGAGATAGAGGTAGATAGATGAGCACTTTGCGTATTGTTCTTTCCAATATTGTTTTATTGAATTTATGTGTTTCTTGGCCTGTACTTGTACAAAATATTCTATTTAATGGCATTGTGCAAATCTTGATTATTATACAAACAGTATACTTTTGTTTTATTTTTGCCCCATTCCGAAAGATAATGCCAAATTTTATCTCATACCTGTGGCATGCGATACAGCAGCACAGATTATATAATCCTCACGGTAAGGATTTTATAATCTATGATCAGAGATCGATGATTGTCTTTGAATGGGAGTCACTGCTTTACTTTGTTTTAGTTTCTGTTTTGGTAATATTTATCCCATTGACCATTTTTAATTACAGGTTTAGATGAAGCAGAAAGATTAAGGATAAGGCAAAGAGCTAAGAGCAAGTTGCTTCACTCAACTTAGGTGTAAATGAGTACCAGCAGGGGAGCGATAGACTAACATCCTGTCGAGGGGATGATTTTGTATCACTTGTTCTGCTTATCGCTACAGAAACAGGGATAAGCTCCGACTCTTTGGGTCTGTCAATGCCTAGAAGGAAAGACCTAGGACCCATCGGAAGCTCCCTTCAACCATCCGCTACCTAGGCAGTCTTTCTCAATGGAACTCGTATAGTTGAAATATAAACAGGTTACTGTACCAAAATGTTCGGGAAGTAGAGACATCGCCCTTGTGACTTGAAGGCGCTGCCAAGCTAATCAAAACATATCATTGTAACACTCTATTATTTCCATTCACGACAGGAGCAAAAGGTCGCGATGTCAATAGGCCAGGAAATTAAATCTTCCTTTTTCGAACGTCAAGGCTACTACACTTGTAGCAACGGATGAAAGTAACAATTTACGTGCACCACTCCTTTGGGGAAAATCGTTATTAATCAGGATTTCCCACCTTGGGGGGTTCAACTCGGTTCGTTGATATGGTTTTGAAAAAGAATGTTTATTAACGAAGAAATCGAGTCTGAATGAGAACCTATCCCCCATTTTCCCTCCTTTCCATAAAAAAGAAAAACATATTAAAATAAAGAAAAACTAATTAAAAAGCAGTCTTCAATCATAATTTTGAGCATAAGAGGTTGAATGAGTCAGTCTGAGGAAAGCAGTCATCAAGTGCAAATTGCACAAATTTCTTTGAAAAGTTGAGATTCACTTTCCATAATCCAGTCCAAGGAATGCTTTCTCGAATGAATGGATTGCAAGTGGCACAGAAAGTGAGTGGAGTGAAATATGTGAAAGTCAATTAAATCCGTGGCATGGCACGTGAGGACGTTGAACTTCTTCATCAAGATGTGCAGATTTTTTTTTCACAATGAAGATAAACTTAGTTCAATATTAAATGTCACGTTCTGTATGTTTCGAAGAGAATGCGTGTCAACATGTGTGAATGGGACATTGGTGAATGAATTTATTTAATCTACTTTTACTAACATGCCGTTGCGTTTGAGGTGGGGAGCATAACAGTGCCAAGTAAGCGAGCTTGTTATTACATTTTTTTATTCGCACATCATTCGCGGTGATTTTTAATTTATAAAAAAACATTGCTCAAAATTATTTTTCCTACATGTACCGTACTTTGATGCATGGATCCATGAGTACCACTTTTGAATTTTTATTATAGATATTGCAGAAAGATCTTAAAAGTCAGAACACAGCAATGATACAGCTTTTTTTTTTTTTTTACGGAGCAACATTGACTAATTCGTAGATCAGAAACTTTCAGACTATCTCACGACATTATACAAATACAAAAACGGCACAAATATTTCGAATGTTCAAAGTATTTTAATGTCATTATGATACATCGAACAGAGAAACAAAAACTACGGACATCTAAAAATGGACAGGCAAAATGCAAGCACATTTAGGCGGATTGAGACAGTTGATAATACGGTGGTTGAAGAACTATATAAAAGAGCCTTTTTCTTGAAATGATGCCAAGGTATTCTCTAGGAAGGCATCCAATTTATCGACTTCAGTCTTCCAGGCATTTTTGTAAAGTAAATGTGACCACAATAAAAGCACTCGCATGGGAAACATCGTTAAAGCAACAAAAAGACTATACAGTGTAGTTATTTTTGGCCTTAACGTATGTGAATACATAATTAATTCAAACCTATCGGAAAGGTGACCAAAAATAAAGCATGCCCATTTTTTTTATTGCTGCAGCTAGCAAAAAAATTCAAGGAAATAGAATGTTGTTTAATTCAAGTAATGAAAAAAGAGGAAAGGCATAATGAAATGCAACCCTTTAAAGATGGGTTTGTAGGCCGTATGCCCACGCAAGTTCAAGGCCACAGACTGTGCATCATTGCCCCCCAGCAGGTCATTTCATTCTAGACTCCTCAATGCATTTGGGAGCATGCAGCCTGTATGGCGCTTCATAGTAGTATTCGGACAAGATCGCTCTCTTTCTATGGTTGGGTACTCAATTATACCTGAGTGGGGTGAACCAATTAGAATTGTTTTCTTTTTGCTCAAGGGTAATACACTATGGTCGCAAATGAGGTTTGAATATATTGCATTGCATTGAATTTTTCTGATGTCACCATTAATGTCTGATCGCTTCATCTTTTTTGCAGTGTTGCTGTGAGTATTATTTCATTATCAACCATTTCTATAAGTTTCCGACACTATACATTTGATCAGATGGCAAATATCAATAAATGAAGGAAAACGTTCTGCCATGCATTATATTTATATGTATTTGCAATTTGCAAACTTTCATTGTCGAGATGAAAGAGAAACAAATGAAAAGATACATACAGACCACAATATATTATGTTTTATCATATAAAGACACAACATTTGATAACGTCGACATTTTATTCATTATGTAATTCCAAGCATAAAACCACTGTCTATAGTCAAATTACAATTGAATGTCTGGATCAATATTATTTGCCGTCTACAACGAGAAGTCTGAAGAGTGATAGAAAATAAGCTAAAACTGAAAGTAATCCATGGAAAGTATTTATTGTTTTCATTGCTTATCTGTTGAGAAAGAAAATCTTAGCACGTCTATTTCATGAGAAATTGCTAAGAAATATCAAATGTGACCTTATAATTATTATTGTCAAAGACTCCACGCTACGAAAATTCCAAAGCGTCTGCGTCAAAAATACGAATCCACCTTAGGAGAAATGTCAAAATGATCACCTTTTAAGAAATTTCAAGGCCTCTACATTATGTGAATTCTCACAGCATCAACTTTATGATAAATGCAATCTAAGAAAATCAACGTTATGGACATTTTCAGAGCGCCTACTGTGTGAAAAATCTCAGAGCTTCCAGCTAATGAGAAATCTAGAATCGTGAACCTTACGAGAATATCAGATCGTTTAACTTTATGAGAAGTTGCAATGAGCCTACGTAATGTGAAATCTGAAAGCGTCTGCTTCATGAACAATCTCAGAGCGTCCACCTTATAAGTAATTTTTAAAAACACACAGCGAGGCAAGGGGCTTTAGACACTAGGTAAATAGATAAAGTAATGGAATAGCCCAAAAAAGAACAAAGACAAGAAAGATGCATAGGAATAGACTAAAACATTTTTAACGCAAGTTGGGCTCGAACCCGTGACCTCTGCGTCGGCACCCTTCGCCTCGCCATAAAGAGAAAGCGCTCTTACCGACTGAGTTAGCTACGCTCCTTAAGGAGCTTTCAATCTATTCCTATGCTTCTTTCTTGTCTTCGTCTTTTCAGGGATATTCAATTACTTTGTCTATTATTTACCTAAGTAATATATGAGTTCGCACCTTGCCCAGAGTTTCAAAGAGTCAACTTTTTAAGATATGTCAAAGTCTCTCCTGGCAAGAAAAATCTCAAAAGTCCATCTTATGAGACATCTTAAAGTTTCCGTCTTACATCTTACGTAAAAAATCAGGGCGTCCAACATATCCAAAACTTTGGAGCATTCAAATTAACGATAAGTGTCAAAAACGTCTGCCTTGTGAGAATAATATGAAAGTGTATTGGAAATCTCATAGCAATTAAAAAGATTACCTACCTTTACGGAAATCTTAAAATCCACGCCTTCAGCTTTTTTTTTTTTTCTCAATCGGAGACCGTCTATCTTTTAGTAAATCTTAAAGAATATATCAATGTCGGATGTTTTGTCCCCTGACCACATAATTTTTATAGCATTTTTTAGACATAACCATACGCATACGTTAAAAAAACAAATCATATATTAATGTTCTCAGTGCAAACCAAGATTTAAAGACAAAATCGTTTGGCGTACTAAACATCTCCAGGATTGTGAAAGGAATACAGATGTATAGATATTAAGAAATAACATACACACGCAAATAACTGTAATTGTAATAAAGCAGACGGATCCCCGCCTTTATGGTACAAAAGTTTGTGCATAATTCACAGGAATGAAAGCAAATCATCGGGCGAAATTTCCTTTCAAGTATAATTACATAATATCCACATTGTGCACACGTTGGCGCAAGCATGAGTGAGTTGTACTGTATGAAAAGAATATAATAGAGCTGAAAAAAAAAATAATGCCGGCATGAATGACTACACTGAATAAACTACGTTATAAACATATTATATGAAGCATATAAAATACGATCGATGTCATAAGTATAAACGCGTCAAAAAGCATGTTATAATCGTCAAAGAAATATAATAAGTTTAACTTCAGGGACCAGGAGCTCGAAAGAGTTACGATAATATTAGCCCAAGAGGTTTACTCAGGAAAGAGTGATCGTACCTCTTCGAGCTGCTGGCCCATGCACACAATCAGTGTAGTCAATGGCCAAAAAAGGGCATGCTACAATGATTCAGGTCAATGTCAACAATGTTCTATCTCAACATGAACAAAAATTACATTTCAATTTCTTTTACAATCTATAAGATGATTTATTAATAAGATGCAGGTATAAGCAATGAGCATGTATATAAAATTACGACGGATCAATTTATGGTTTATCAAGAAAACCATCAGTCAAACAATCCAAATCCCAAAGAAAAATTTATTTCCCGTTTTACAAGTCAAAAAATCTTTTCTTTTCTCCGTATTTGCAAAGGCTAGTTCAACTTAATTTCACGGGTTCTTATCTGTACCGAAATAGGAATCGAATCATTGAAGAATTTGAGCTATAAAAATCAAATCCAAAGAGACCGATTTTAAGAAGACGTTCAGCTTTTTAACAAAGTCGGAATATATGAGTATGATACATTTGCAAGTAACAGGAACATTCACCAACAGAAAGAAAGGACAAAATAGACAGAACCATGCGTGAAAAAGAGGCTATACATTTTCATCATCACAAAACCTTGCCTCCAGTTACGACAAGAGTTAAAGAGCCGAAAGATCAACTTTTAAGTTGAAGGTGGCGGATTCAAACGATGGGTGAAATCACAAAAATTACCATCAATAAGGCACAGTGACGAGGGCGTAAGAGCCTTGGATTGCTAACCTAAAGGTAACGGGTTCGAATGTCATCTTTGGCTAGTGGGTATTTTCCTTGTGCACGAATAATAACTCCAATGGCTTCACCTTACTCAGGGGTAATTGAGAACACAGCCGTAGATAGAGAAACCTCTTGTAATATTGCTATCATAAGTCACTCACAGGCTACTCTATTGCAAGCTACCCAGGGAGTTGAAACAAATTTCGGAATGAAATGGCCTATCGGGAGATAAATGATGTACAATCTGTGACATTGTACTTGCACGGTATACGAACTAAAAACCCGTCTTTAAGCATATCGGAGCCATCGGAATGTAAACCGATTGCTGGCACATTTTTTTCCACTTTCCATTTTTAAATTTGGGCGAGCATAATTAATTCACGTACATAGTGATATAATAATTATACATGTAGCTTGACGTTCGCACAATCGGCAAGTAGACCATTTACAGACGATGAGAGGAAAATACTTTCTTTTTTTTTTTAAGTATAACTTCGTTAAGCATAACGTCTACGGTAAAAAAAAAAATCATCGCAACCAGGAACGAATTTTGTCATGTAAATCAAAACATTAATGAAAAATGACTGTAAATGTAAACTTTAGTTTAAATGGGTATCTCAGCTGTGCAGTATGCTAAGTTTAGATCTTATGATTTGCTGAGCAAAGAACAAAACAGAGCGGTAAAGCATGAAACCGTGAAAGTCATTCAGAATTTGTATTGAGTGGATAATAGATTTAATGAAGTTAAAATCGTATTATTATCCCAGACGTAGTGCTTCTCCTTTTGCAACTACGAGTATAGGATTTCCATTTATATTGTAAGTACTGCTTTCAACAAATAGATGAATGTAGTATGGGATCAGTCTATACCAATTTGATAATTACAATTTCATCGCTTTAAAGGTTTGATTTTGCGCTATAAGTTATAGTTACTTTCCATGAAAACAATTCGATGACAATATCATTGCAATATCTAAGCTGTGATGGGCAACGAGTGAGGGCAACCATATTCGCTATAAGGCAATGGGTGAAGACCAGTTTTACCAAGTACTGGTACTGAAATATGAAACAAAACACATGATTAAAGTCACACTGAAAAATCTGATACTAGGCAAACTCATCATGTGATAATCTGGGGACATTAAGAAGAACCAAATTACCCGTAGCAGATACACGTTTCACGGAGAAAGATCTATGGTCTGTGCCAAAGCCGAGAAGAGGTATAGTAAATTATAACGACCAATACACATATTATAATAATATGTTACATATGACCACGAACTCATACCAAATTATTTACAATAGCGTCCTTATGTTTGAGTCACTAACCAGCTCCATCATTTACACCACTCTCCTCATCACGAAAACAAAGCAAGTTCAGACTTGTCAGTTCGATGCTCGAAGAGTATGAGATGAGTACCTTCAGATACGATGAATGATGAATCCATTTCAAAATAGTGTGTTCTGTCTCATATGCATATCAAAGTTACACAAATGATTTACATTCCTGAACTCAAAAACTAAAAAGAAAGTAGCAGAAAATGATAGCATCACTGTAGCGAATGAAACAGCAAACAAGAATAAAGAGTCTTTAATCGAATATTTGAGGTTAACTATGTACTTGGGAGACTGCCAAAGACGCAATACAACTCAATGTTAAGTTTAAAAACGGATTAAAATTGATTTTAAACAATAAACAACAGCCACACTGAGCATGTTCATAAATATCTTTTTTTAACCAGAATTGAAAAAAACTTACTTTTAAACCTACAAGTGATGGATTCAGACTTTTAAAAACATGCATAGGTGATACATGTGTTCATAATAACTCTGTTCTGAGGCGTAACCCTTGCCTCTCGATGAGAAGATTATCTGTAAAAATATATATAAAAATCTACAACGAATGCCAACACAAAGATAGCATATTCATTAATATGAACATTGTGCAATTGTCCTAACCTCATACCTTAAAGTGCCAGACCCATTCCAATGGCGTCCTTTTCACCCATTGCAGTAGGCATTTCTGTAACCACAACACTAACATCGACATCGATGTTACTGCCAACAACAAACACTCCTCATTCAGGTACAAGGAAACGCTACACAATCATTGCTAGCAGAAGTAAAAACAGTAACATAGCAATTATACAGCAAACATATCCATGGCCTAACCATGCTCCTGGCGCTTTGCAATGACATATTTCTCCTTCCACCAACAGCAACTTGGAATAACTAACCGTACAAGACTTGCAGCCTGCTAGGCGTGATGCCAGTTTATAGGCATAGGCAACCTTGTCTTCAATGGCCAGATTTTCATCATATCTAAAAGAGGTAAATCAGTACGATAAACGTTAACATAACAAAATTAAGCCCAGCGGGCAACTGAATATTAAGAGAAAAAAAAACAACAACATAAAAACAATTTCAGTCAAACATAAATGCACAGATTATTCGCTGACAGCATTCGGAAACTTGAAGACAGAACCCCGAAAGCTTCGAGATGTTTAACCAGAGTCAAGTGTTACAAAGTCTATGTGATGTCCCTTGACATAAAGGCTCATCAGTAATAACGTCGTCTGCTGATGATCTTTCGGCACCGTTTCCTGAGTGGCTTTGGCTTCAGTCTGCATTTCTTCATATGCTTTCGAAACGCACTTCTAGTCTTGCAACATTTGATAAAGTATTTGGGAAAAGATGTCGTGCACTTAAGGATTTTTTCTGCCAGTCTTTTCCGTCGATGCCGCCTCGAGTTGACACGATGATGTCGTTTTGAGTTTTTGCGACCGTGTCTCAGTTTCTCGAACTGGAAAATTTGCAACGAATTCACTGCTGCCTCGTTGCATATCATTTTCTTTTTGGCGACCCTTTCTCCAATCTGACAACACCGTTTAGAGGTTGGCTTGAAAACCTTTCGGGGGCCATGTGGCGTCAGATTGTTGACTTCCGGTTTATTTGTGGCAGACGGCTCCCTGTGGCTTGTCAAATGTGGCTGAATGTATACTGCGTCTCCTGCAAAATTGAGGGGGAAATTGTAATACATGTATTAGTGCTGGTCAGGACGATTATCTTAGACATCGTGAAAAAAAACATCAATCAAGAATTTGAAAACGGCAGAAGACAAAATAAAGATCCAGTAAGAATGCAATTACCCTCTTTCCGTTAGGGTAAGTCAAATTTACTTCATGAATAGAACGTTGAATCTTTAAATTTTCAACCTCAGCGTAATATAAACATTAGTCTACAAACAATTTTAGGACTTACTATTATTATCAAATAAGATTGTTTAATTGTGTGGTTTAAAGAAATTACTGAAAAGTAAATATTCTTTCTCTTCAAAGGCGTGTGTTGTCCAGGGCGTCCAAAAAGGGCGGTGGCTTGTAACTTTGAAATGAAGTCCAGAATCCATTGTGATATCCATTGTGGTTCACGTTTAGGGGACGACGGAATGCAGACTTGGAACATAGGATATCATGAATTGTGAAAGATATGGCAACTTTTCTATAGAATGGAAAATGTTAATAAAACCTTAATTTCTCAGGTTCACAAGTCTTGGTGTGTGTGTTAGAACAAACTCCAATCCCTACCTCACTCTCTATCACCCAAACCCTCCCCTTCGCCGCCCTTCAACCCTAACTTTGAAAGGACTTCACGAATTGTGAATGATGTAAAGAAAAAAAAAAGTGATTCTCAATAAAATGCTAAATTCCCACTTAAAATTTGCATGTTGTAACAAACTAAAATCTTTATCTTGCCCTCTTCATTTGCAGAACATTCTTTCAAACAAATTGCAGCCGCAAAATCATTTGCCAAACGGTATCCGTGTAGGACTATGTCTGAATAGTCTTTAACACAAGAATATTGACAGTTTGCAATGCTTCACAAACATAATGCCTTTTCTCACATCCATTTGTTGTTTTATCAGAATTAACAGTCTAAGACAAACTATTAGTTCCTTCTTTTTATGTAGCTATTCAAACGATTGATTTTTGGTCTAAAAAAGAATATGCCATGTGCCATACTACGTCCTGCTCATGATGGTTTGCAAGATCATCTCTAGGAATTAAACCGTTCCAATCTTGAAACGCAAAAAATACCTTTTTGCACCTTAAAACTCAAGTCCCTTCCTTGCCTTTTTGCCGAAAAACCATTTGTGAGACAAACTCCGTCTTCACTACCTTAGAATGTGAGATTTTGTTACGGAAATTTGTCAGTGTACCATTCAAAAATTATCAACGCGTCTTGTCCGTTTAGGATTAGTCCTCCCAAAGGATTATTGCAAACTGCTCGTTGGATATCTTTTGACAATAGGTTTTTAAAGGGAAATTCATAATTTTGCTTCACGGAGAAGATAACAAGAATAAATATTGCACTGTGCTCTACTTCATTTATTTGGAACATCGAACTTTATTTTTTGATACATTTTAAAGCAATTTTCTGATAGCCATATTTGTTGCTTTTCAAAGTATTTGATTCAAATTTGACTTTCGTCATCAACAAAGTAACATCGAAATTTGCGTTTTGACAAATACTTTCTTCAATCGCAAAACATAATTACTACACTCTGCTATATTTCATTCATTTAGATCATCGAATTTTTAAAATATACATTTTGAAACTATCTTTTGGATAAACAAACTTTAGGAAGCATAATGGCTGAGTGGTTAGGGTGGCACATCACAGACAAAGAAATACTTGGTTCATGACTTGCCGAATTCTTTCCTACTGTAAAACTAATAACTCTGAAGAGCCATCCAAGTGTTCGATGCTTTAGACGCGTTGTTTAGTTTTTCTTTTCTTTCTAAACTAAAAGCCGGCAAGTCTGAAATATTGATCCTTCTGGATTGCTTTCAGAGTATGTGTGTGTGTGTGTGTGTGTGTGTGTGTGTGTGTGTGTGTGTGTGCGTGTGTGAGT
>JAUEKT010004575.1:0-10488 GCA_031762655.1 Doris verrucosa
TAACATGCTTTATTATCGTGTTTAATTACAGGCTTTGTGTTGATGCGTGTAATGAGTGCATGTGATATTTGCTATATCACCAGGACAACAGAAAATCTTACGGCAATGAAATTTGTACTTTTACTGTAGAACATGTTGACAAATAAAAATGTAAATAATAAATTGAAAATACTGACATAGTGTGTCTTCAGCACTTTAAAATGCACATATTTCATGCTGAAAGACTACGGTCTAACAACCGCCCGCGAAAAAGGGGAATCCCCGTGAACTCAGGCGTTCACCTCGTGTCACGGATCGGGTTACGCGCAGCAATGCGTCGCCTTCGCCTCAATAAGTTGCCACCTTTTAACAGCCGTGTGGTGCACAGCTCATTATCAGTGTTTTCATTGCACGTAGCCAACTCAGGAGCCTAGGAGGTAAACGGCTAAATTATTTTCATTCAGCAGCTGCGTTAACCATTGAAAACTTCTGTTGTAATCATATAGTGGAACAAAATATAAATTCAATACATACATAGTTAATAATAAAGGTCTTTTCTTCTTTCCTCTCTTTTTTTCATGCTGTGTTTCTAAAATTATTCTTCCCCTGCAAACTTTGCATTCACGACGTCCATATTACTGAAAGCTGCCATAGCAAGAATATCCTTGTTCTCACCTTCAGTGACGTCCAAAACATATTTGTCCAACCGTGATCCGGTAGGGGGACCCCAGAGGCTTCTGACTCGCAGTAACTCCTTCTCAACCTGGTTCCAGTCATCAGTCAAATATTTCTCTAGATGCTTCTGAGTCTGCAATTTCAAATATAAATTAATTGGCACAGAAACTATGGAATCGCATTGGTTTAAAAAAGATTTGTCTTGGTACTTTGAATTCTCAAATTTTGACTGAGTAGGCAAGTGCTTTACTTATTGCGTTGTAATGCAACTAAAGTATATAAAAAAAAAAAATTAAAAAAAAAGATATCTTGTGATACTAGTATTACTTTAATTCAATTCCTTTATTATAAATACAGTAATCAATGTGAATTTCAGTTAAAACTGATACTATACCTTCTCTGTAAACATATATTCTTTCTGGTAAAGCAGAGGTCAGCGATGAAAATGTTAAAGTATTTGAACTAATCCCCAATCATCCTCACTGCTGTTACTACAGTTATATTGCATTAATTCCTTTTACAAGTATTGAAGCCATACTTGAAATATAATTAAATCATTTAGACTCCTGACCTACCTGTAAGTACTGTCCATGTTGATACAGAATCACATCTTTGACAAGTGTGGTGTGATTGATTGTTGCAAGGTAGAAATCCTGGGCATAGACAATAAAATAAAAATTAATGACATTCGAATTTGATCATGATCTTGCTTAGAAAGTAAAACAATGTTTCAGTAAAGGTAAGACCACATGAGCACTGGTTTTGGTCAATTAATAATTATTAATTTGAAAAAGAGGGATTTCAACAACAAATAATAAATGATACATGCGTTCTTTTAGATATACCTGAAGTTGACATACAAAAGAAAATGAGAGAGAAAAATACCCTCTTCACTATATACTTTCCAGTCTAAATCAACTTTTACCACATGAGAAACGTTGACTTACATTCATATGTATGTTCGAAACTGGAGAGGACTTCAAAGGAAAGTCCCGCTTTGTGCGCCTTGATGCAAATCTCAAAACCCCTGTGACACCACTGCCCACCTTTTGGAGTTTCTGAAAGCAAAACATGGTACATAAATAAATAAATGATTGAATACATTAATTCATTCATTCATTAATCAATCAATCAATCAACCAATCGATCAATCGACCGATAAATAAATAAATAAATAATAAAATCCAGCAAATGAAATTCCTTGACAAAGATTTTCCATAACTTAAAGATATCTCAATAAAGAAGGGAAAACAATAAAATAAGTAGAAGTAGAGAGAGAGAAAAAACCTGGAAAAATTTGAAAAGGAAAATTGTCTTCAAAGAATACTTACTGACTGTATCTGGTTTTGCAACTTTTCAAATTGGAGGAATGACGATTTGCGTTCATTTTCAGCGTAGGCTACCCAAATCTTTGAGGCAGGCTCTTGAATCAGGAGTCTGAAACACGAAGAAAGGTAATTATAGGGAAAAATCAATTCCCTTCTAAAAATGAGCAGATACGGAAGGGAAAGTGTAAGGAAAGCCTAAAACTATACACACAACATTACATTATCTTTGGTGAAAATTTTAATTATCCTTTTACACTTTGACAATGGGGATGAAAGTCCTGATAATTTAAAAGGAAAATATGTCCAGACATACATTTGACGTGCAGTTAAATGACAAGTCATTCTCTTCATAATTAGCAATCAAAACCAATTTGGCAATGGATCAAGTATTTCATTCTTCGGAATTTCCATTGTCTACTTAAATTAACCATAACCCACAGGGATATTTCAGATATCATCTTACCTGACAGTGTTCAAATCGGGGGTAGCTATGGTCTTAGCTGGGCTGTTGTTGTTAAGTTGTGTTCGAAAAATTTCTTCAAGTACCTGAGCAGATGACCAAAAAAACAACAAAAATAGGATAGTAAGTGGATATAAATTGAACATAAAGCAATGATATAAAACTGAATTATTGGAAAAAAACAAACAGACAAAACAACTAACATTTAGCTGCAGTGATCCCATAATGAAATATAGTAGTTTCTCTTTTCATTAATCAGGATTTTAGCTGGATAAGAGTGGGACATTGAGTGCAAGCAAAATTAGCTTTGAAGAACAGGGCCTCTTCATTGATTATCACTTACACAAATTAGCAGGTATCGAAACTAAAATATGATAAAATGGAAAAAATGCAGAGATGCCAACTACAGAGGAGTCCGAAGAGGGACAAATGTGGAGATTTGGAGGGATAATTGAAGACAAAGACGGGCATATTGTACCAAATTTGCAGCCACAACTTTTGTCCACTATCGCAAATCGTGAAAACAAATAGTTAGGTCCAACAAAAAATAGAAGTTAGTTAATGAAGAGTAAATTCTTCAGAATAATTATATTAAACTGCATGAATTTTTGAAAAAATAAACGGGGGAAGTAACGTTAAAAACAGACTAAATGGAGGGACAACTGATATTCAGGAGGGACAAAAGCTGTTTTGGTGTTACTATGAGGGACTGTCCCTCAAAAAGAGAGACAGTTGGCATCTCTGAAAATGGCCCAGGGAAGTTTTAAAAAGAAAAATAGAAAAAAAACCCCATTCATTCTTGAATACACATAGTGAAGAACTCAGCAGTAGGTCGTAAGGTGCATCCCGCCATGTGTGTGCAACAAAATCCCCATAAAGCGCTATGCATGTAACAGTGTAAATCACTGGGTATTTCCACTTTCCTTTGACACACTGAACAACCTCAAATGTCTACAAACATCACACATACTAACCCATGTGTACACACACACAAACATGCACACATGCGCATCCTTACCAGCTTATGGCAGACGTAGAGCTCGTCCCATACTCGTTTGGTTGCCAAAGAAGACAGTGTAATACACCTGGAGTATCTACATGCACGTGCAACAAAATCCCCATAAAACGCTGTGCATACAACTGTACACCCACGGATATTTCCACTTTTCTTTGACACACTGGACAACCTCAAACGTCTACAAACATCACACACACACACACACACACACACTCACAAACCCACACACTCACATGCATGCATCCTTACCGACTTTCTGCAGACGTAGAGCTCGTCCCACACCCGCTTGGCCGCCAATGAAGACATCATAATACACGTGGAGTGCCGACATGTGAGTGCAACAAAATCCCCGTAAGATGCAAAGCATGCAACAACATCAATCGTCTACAAACAATACACACACAAACACACACGCCATCCTTACCGGCTTTTTGCAGACGTAGAGCTCGTCCCACACGCGCTTGGCAGCCCCCGCCACCAACAGCAGACCCTGTTGCAAGGCAGGGCCAATCTCCTTGCCCACGTGGTCCCCCTGCCCACCATCGCTGTTGCTACCTGGTGTAGGGTCACCGCCCTCCCCATCTGGATCCACATGCCAGGTGGTCATGCGCGCCTTGGGTTCACTGAGGTTGGCACCACTGAAATGTCGGAAGGGGGAAACAAAGAATCAAAATGCGTCTACTTTAGGCGCTTTAAAATAAAGCTCGATGGCTAAGTGGTTAAGTTGTCAGACTGCTGACCAAAAGCTATGGGGTTCAAATCCCATCCGCGATAATCGTGGATTTTCCTTGAGCAAGAAAATTAACTCCAACTGCTTCACTCGACACAGGTGTAAATAAGTACCAGCAAGGGCTGGGAAGAAAACCTTGTGACAGACTGGCGTCCTGTCCAGGGGATGATCTTGTATCATCTGTTCCGCTTAATGCTACAGAAACTGGAATAAGCTCTGGTTCTTTTGGGCCTGTCAAGGTCTCGAAGGAACTTTACTTTTACTTACCTAGGCGCTTCATTATGTTGCGATTTTTTTTATATAAACAGTTCTTAAGCATATCTCAATGCAGTCTTCTCTCATTAATCTGACCTTCAATAATTCAACAAACTTGTCAAAGCTGACGCAGTTTCTTGGAAACGGAATATATCTCTTTTCAACACACAGCAATAAATCCCTTTTCATTAACAAACAGTCTAAATTGACACACTTGATGGCAACAACTAGTGATGGATCAATTGGTTCAGTTGTGACCTTGGGACCATGAGGTCAGAGGTTCAGATCTTAGCAAACAATTTTTCATTCAACCGATGAGCAAATGGGCACAAGCGTTAAGACTGCTTGATACAAGACTAGCAATAGAACATTGACTGCGTTTTTGTAACAGAGCAAATAAATGCAGAGAAATATTCCTTTCCAATGATACAGAGCCATGTCCTCTATGGGCACAAGCTAAATTTGTATAATTAATTTTTCTCCTGTTTACGATCTGCCAGACATCCCCTTTTTTGCCTAACACAATAAATCCGGGATGAGCTTCTAAATGTCAGCCTCATAAGGAGCTTGGTTTAAAACCTTCATGCTCTACTTTCAAAAACTGCAACACACACCATAGTTCATACATTTTATTTCATTTGATTGATCTTTCAACTTAATTAAAACTGTTGATTTTATTCTTTAATAATGACAGTCTTGAGTAACTGTTGATAACTAACAAGAATATACATTTATTCTTTTTTTCAAACTCAAAGCAATAAAAACTATTTTTCCCAATAAAACATCACTTAAACAGAAGACATCACAGACAAAAATAATACACACAAGAAAACTTTCTCAATCCCTTTCATGCTCATCAACTCTGAGATAATTGTCTACCTTGTCTCTGGATCTTCTGTCAGCTGCAGAAGGCAATAGCACAGGCAGCCGAGGAACTCATTGTCATGGTTGCCTGGGCCAAAGACGAGGTTCCGGTTGTTTGTGATCACGTAGAGGGCGTCCAGAACGCTGATCTGACTGGGCACTGAGTCAATTGGACGCGACAGTTGGAAGAGGATGGTGCGGTTGAGACACTTGTATAGTGGTTCTAATGAAATACCAGTCGCTGGAATGGAATGAGAAAAGAAAAGGAGCTACTTTACAGAAATCCATAGCTGGCAATGTGAAGAAAAAAATACTAAAGTAACGCATCTATCTACATGAAATTATTGTATTTTTCAATAGTTTTTTTAAACATTGCAAAAACGTTGAAATAACCTAAATGTAAAAAAAAAAGACAATTCAGAACAAATATGCTTGGTGACTGATACACGTTCTTTATAATGTAAGATAAATTTAGAAATGGCATTTTATCTCAAAACTTACATTTCCTTTTAGCTTGTGATATAAGTTTGCTAAGGAACTCAAAAACTTCCTTTGCCTCTCTCGTGAAAATACCTGTGAAGAGAAAATGACATTCAAATAGGTTTATATACGACTACAGAGGATAAGAAAGAGGAAAAGACCAAAGAGACATGGAAAAGGACTGTAGACAGACTACAAAAAAGATGAGATACAGCTGGAATGAAGTTGAGACCATCGCAAAGGACAGTCAGGAAGCTCTTCTTTGGAGCCTATTACTCTAGTGAGGGGTAAAATGGCTAATGATGGATGATAATGACAATGTCACATAACTAGTAAAGTCGGGCAAGTTCTATGACCACATTTAAGCGCAAGAATAATTTATGAGCATAATCTTGATTTTTCTGAGCATATAGCAAAATGTTGTCCCATTGACAAATTATTTATCTAAACAATAGTAAAGAGTCATTCAGTAAAATGATGAAAGCAAATGGTTTTTTAAAATAATTTCAATCATTTACCAGACAAGAGTTTATGTATTAAGAATTAAAAATTCTAAGCCCACTGAAATTGCTTGAGGAGAAATTTTTTAAAAATACACCAAGCAAAACTTGTACAGTCGATTCCGCTTAAGAGATGCTACCCACGTACCGTGCCACATCTTGTCCACAATGCGACTGGCCAGGTAGAAGACGCTGGTGGCCATCTGGCTGTAGCCCACGCCCGACATGATGGGCAGTGCCGCCTGCTCTCCCAGCAGCACATCCCCTGCCAGCAGGTGTTCCATTAGGATCTTCAGCATCTCCGTCTGGAACTGTTTCTGTTGGGCTCGACTCGCATGCTCCGGGGAAGCCTTAAGAGATAGATAGATAGATAGATGATACAGACCTGCCATTATGGTTTAAGGAAAAATCAGGATAACCAGTCAAAACAATCAGTATTTGAGGAAAAAAATCAGGATCAACTAATACAATGAAGAATTTAATTTATAAAAAAAAAAGTATTTCTACAATAAATGTGAAAAAAATCAGGATATCTGCTTTATATGTCTAATGAAAAATCAGGATATCCTGATAAATCAGTATAAGTGGCAGGTCTGAAATGAAATTCTAATATATGGCTGTCATGTTAAGATGTCAATCTCACAGAAAAAATTGTTATGACCGTTTGCTAAAATTTTGAACTCATAACACTAATTCAATGGGTCAAGGTAGATTTTTATCCCCCCAATATGAACATAAATTAATGTATACATCCTACATTCTTATTTTAAAGAACATGTGATGCAATAATTAAATAATTTCAAACAGTGGAAAACAATAAACCATAGGAGAACAGTCTTCAGCAGGATTATATATCTTTACTGATATTACCAACTTTAGTCGTGTACTCCCTGTGAAATAGTCATTTGGGAAAGACAAAGTAAGAAATGTTTTCTGAATTTTGAAAAACAATCAGAGAAATCACACCAGAAAGTTTATCCCGGTTTCTGTAGCAATAGGCGGATCAGATGATACAAGATCATCGCCTGAACAGGACGCCGTCTATAACAGGTTTTACTCCCCTGTCCTTGCCGGTACTCATTTACAACTGAATCGAGTGAAGACATTGGAGTAAATTTTCTTGCTCAAGGAAAATACATGAAGGTCACGGATGGGATTCAAACTTCCTACCTCTCGCTTAGCAGTTCAACGCCCTAACCACTCAGTCACCGTGCCTCCAGTTCATTCATGACAAGTGAAAAACGTAAATTCAAATCGGAGGAACTCACATCCAGCATGATGTCCAAGACGGTGGATGTTTTGGTGTTAGACATCTGGGAAAGGCTGTCCATGATGATGGTGCGAATGAAATCAATCACAAAACGGCGCGCAGGATGTCCGGTGAGGAAATCTGAATTTTATAGGCAACAGAAAACAGTATAATCATGTAATTTATTTGAAAAGGGGATCTAATGATGCAATGTTTAAAATCATAATAAAAGCTTTCTCTTAGATAGTAAAATGTGTTCATTCAATTTATGCAAATCTCAGCTGACCAAACATTATTTCACATAATTGGTCTATGTCAGCCTCTTCTTTCGTTGACTTTTTCCAAGCTTTCCTTTTCATATCTACCAAATGCTATATGAATTTTAGTTTTCTATCACATAGTGATCATAAAGGATAGTATTGTTTAGACTTAAATTGGAATGCCCTGTGGTATTTTGTTTTTCTTTCATGAAATATTCAGCATTATGTGTTTTCAGTCCTCATCCGAGATTTACCACTAGGGAGGAGAATTAACCAATCATAAGTCTGAGTGACATTCTCAGGTCTACAGACAATAGACGAAAGTGCACAGAGATACTTCCTATACCTTCCTTGGCGACCCCACAGTGAAGCAGACTAGGGTTCAGATAACAGATAACAGTAAGTGTTTGGGTCATAAAACTTTTTTTCTCTACCTAATGTTGGTGAAATTTCATGGAATTGTTGTAACTAAAATATTCCACAAGACAGAGGTCATGTATGCCTACCCAGTGATGTAGTATCAGGAAGCTTGACAACATTCAACCCATCAGCATCAGGAAAAGGCTGTGAACAAAAAAGGAAAATCTTTAACGCATTTAAACACACATGTATGTGTGATTACATGAGAGAAATTTACCTTCTGTGCAATGATCTACTATCCATATTTCCACTACGCAAGCTTACAATTGAATACAATTCTATCACCTTATACCTCATTTTCATTCTCTTCACATATAACCCTATGATTAAAATTCATAAATAGGTTCTTTAAAAGTGTGGTAAAAGGGGAAACACAATTTATTTTTATAGTCTAAACCACATCACAGAAGAATACATTTCCACACTTTACATATTGGGTGAAAGATCATCTTATTGATTAAATACATGTTGATATCACAAAGAGGCTGTTCAATTAAATTACTTGACTTGGGTGGTAGAATTAAGTTTAGATTAAGATCCAAGCCTAGATCTATATTTAAATGTGAAATCTATCCAATTAAAGTACAATTTTTCTAATGCCCATTGAACTTGAAATAGCATTTGTCCATACAACGCATATCCCAGAAAAGTTGGTTTAATTAAAAGTAAAAATGAATAAAGTTGTAAGTAGATGATGATTGTGAGTGTCACCTACTTCTCTAAAAAAAATTGATGTAACTCAAACTAGCAAGAGCAGATGCAAAAGACAGAAAGAACCATGATATGATCACAAAAGATATTAGATTGAAAAAGTTGTGATGCAAAGCATTGTTTTATTTTAAGGTGGGTGTGTTCAAATTCTTATCTTTTTGTCAAACTTAAACATAACATTGTGAAAATTTACATACTTACTCAGTCTTTATGTTGCTAGATCCACTCCAAATTTTATGCCAATTAGTAATTAAAGGAAAAACTATTGAAAAAAAACAAAAACAGAAACCAAAACTTGCATAGTTATAAGCATTCAAAGATGAGGACATTTGTTGAGGTGGGTTGTTTTCTTTGGCCCCCCTGATATATTCAAAAGACAGAATGACTACCGGAGGAACTTATTGTGTGACTGCAATATCTGAAAAAGAAAAAAACAAACTCTGTCAATGTAATGAAAAAACATCCATGAAAAACGGTACCTTAAATTCTTCCTGCGGGGTGGTTACATCACTGCCTGAATCTGTGGGAGGATACGGGAACAAGGTCGACACAAGCCCAGACAGGAAGTCGGGACTGGTGCAAATGATCTGAAACTCGGCCACGTTGTGGTAGAGGTAAGTTAGGAACTGGATGACAGTCACAGAGCACTGGGTGTCATCTGCCTGAAGGGCAGTGAGTGGACTGAAGGAACTGGAGGAAGGGTCATTCTGGGGAGGGAAGAAAAGCAATGAACAGTTTACAAACTTTTCTCATTATTATTGTTATTTCTAAATTGCTTGCTTTCATTAATCCATTTGCCTTCAAAATCTTATAATCTGCTCTATACACTGTGATCTGGCAAAATAACAATGTGTCCAAGACTATGCAACTTGGTGTCTTCGGTTGCCTTTTTGTTTTTTTGTTTTTGGTGGGGTGGTGCTTATATCCGAACAAGTTCCACGCAAGTACAGAAATTTCGATTAATGAGCTATTCATTCCATTGTTATTTTTCATTTTTGTGCAATGGAATAATCCCTAAATTATAATCTGCTTTCAAAACGAGATTCAGGCAAAATGGGCGTACACCAACAATAGAGGACATCAACATGAGCCCAATCAATGACTACTTACATCCGAGTTGAGGATGTGTCTGATCATGGCCAGAAGCACCAGTGCCGCATCAGGGCACACATCCACCCCTTCCCTGTTCAAAAGCTGGTCTGGCTTCGTGCACACCGAACCAAAGATGACGGACCAAACAGAGTCTATGCTCAGTGGCTATAGGAAATGAATGAAGAAGTCAAAGATTTCACTAACATTCAAGGTATAAAATGAATAATAAAATGAAAATAATGAACCGTTCTCTTTTTCTCGTAAATTATCATTAAAAAGGTCCTATTTGATTAACACTTTAACAGTGATCTAACTTTATCAATCGTAGACTTCGCTATTGTAATCTTTCATGTCTCATTAGATACCTTTCACTAAACTTTTTCTTTAAATCATTAAGCAAGAAGTGAAATGTCTTGTTCTTTTCCCATTCATCTGAAACATACCAAAATCCCTTCTATTTTTTCCCC